>CAOLHI010004439.1:0-186601 GCA_948474755.1 Ctenosaura bakeri | reverse complement strand
AAACGGGTAATCAAAGAGTATTGAAAAAATCAAAATGTTTATGTTATGACAGCTTAAGGACACAAAGATCTATGGGAAATCCCCAGAGGGCCTACTGTTGGAATGCAGATTAGAGACAAGAGTTGTCTCTTGACATCTTTATAAAAAGAACATCGCAGACAATAATTTAGTCTATTTATAATAAATCTGCTTTCTTGCAACTGGCAGGAAATCAGGCTGCTAAAGTGATCGCTTCCACTGGTTTGCAATAATAACATTTTAATATTTAATATCCAGAGCAAGAGCAGAAGAAATGAGGAAACATGCCTGTGTTTCATGATGGGAAAGCTTGAAAATCTCTTGAGCTACAGGTAATATTTGAGAATCCATTACAAAATATAGCATTTGCATCAGTCCTAGCAATCCAGTCCCACGCAGATCTGTTCCAGGATCCATTCCTAGGTACAAACACACACAGAAAACCTGTTAAACTCTTATGTCAGTCCTATTTGTGAATATAATGTTATATCAGAGGATTGTTTATTGCCAGATCAAACCCCCAAATGACACGTCAGAAGGCATGTAACTTGATGAAAATTTAATGCTGTCCCTTGTGAACACACAATACCATACACCTTTCTATTACAGAATCATACTTAACTGAATCCATATCTGAAAAATTAAAAAAAAAATCAGAAATGAAATTATCTGAAGGACCACCCACCACCATATAAGTCTGCTCATTCTTTAAAATCTTCAGCAGCAGCCCTTCTCTGAGATCCCAAGCCTTCTGCAGATGAAAAGGAGAGCGAATGGTTTCAAGGCTCACTTGAAACCATCTGGTTTGTGGGAAACTGTTCACAAGAACACTAAGATGGCATCTTCTTCCTTTCAGACATTCTAATTACCCTGGCTTTTACACAAACAATGCTATAAGCTGCAGCATTGTTTACTTATTTATCCATGCTGTTTCTCATTTTATCACTTTTATTGATGTTTTTATTTAGATTTGTGCTTTTTGATTGCTGTTCTTTCTTTAAATATATAATTTCTGGTATATTTATTGCTAGCTATCTGGTAAATTTCAAAATCTTTATCAATGACCTGGATGAAGGAATAGAGAGCATGCTGATCAAATTTGCAGATGATACCAAATTTGGAGGGGTTGCTAATACCCCAGAGGACAGGATCAAAATTCAAAATGACCTTGACAAATTGGAAAGCTGGGCCAAGGGTAACAAAATGTAGAAATGCAAGGTCCTACACCTAGGCAGAAAAAACAAAATGCACAAATACAGGATGGAAGACACCTGGCTGGACAACAGTACGTGTGAAAGGGATCTAGGAGTCTTAGTAGACCACAAGCTGAACGTGAGACGGTAGTGTGATGTGGCAGCCAAGAAAGCCAATACGATTTTTGGTTGCATCATTAAGAGTATAATGTCTAGATTGAACAAAGTAATAGCACCACTCTGTTCTGGTTTGGTCAGACCTCATCTGGAATACTGTGTTCAGTTCTGGGCATCTTATTTCAACAAGGATACTGATAAGCTGGAACATGACCAGAAAAGGGGGACCAAAATGGTGAAGGGTCTGGAAGCTGTGTCCTATGAGGAGTGGCTTAGGGAGCTAGGTATGTTTATTCTGCAGAAGAGAAGGTTAAGATAGCCATGTTTAAATATTCGAAAGGATGTCACATCGAAGAGGGAATGGGCTTGTTTTCTGATGCTCCAGAGACTAGGAGAGGGAGCAATGGATTCAAACTACAGGAAAAGGGATTCCACTTAAACCTCAGGAAAAACTTCCTGGCAGTCAGAGCTGTTCAGCAGTGGAATATGCTCCTTTAGAGTGTGGTGGAGTCTCCTTCTTTGGAGGTTTTTAAACAGAGGCTGGATGGCCATTTGCTGGGGGTTCTTTGAGTTTGTGTTCCTGCATGGCAGGGGGTTAGACTCGATAGCTGTTGTGGTCTTTTCCAATGCTGTTGTTCTGTGATTCTATGACAATGCATGCAAGATCTAAAAATACTTTGCTTTGATGTGTGTTCCCACATAGCAAGGGTTGGACTGTATGGCCCCTGTGGTCTCTTCCAACTCTATGATTCTATGATTCTGAAAACCTTACAGGTGGGATATTTATTTCTGAAGAAAAGAAAATAACACCCAATTCTCAATGTCAAATGGTTACAGTATTAAAAATATATTGAGAAACAAGTAATCATTTGTGGAACTATGTCTATAAACTGGTAGCTGGAATGCCAAATATCAGGATTGCAAAATTTAAAGATGCTCTAAAAATATGTGTCAGTTACAGATTCTTTTGAACATTACAGTGGCTTTTACATGAAATCGCAATTTGCTGTAATTTGTCAAGGGAAATTCAATTACTTCCTCAAAGTGAAATATGAGGAGTGTTAGATATGAATACTACACACACAGAGAAAATTTAGGTTCACATTTCAGAAGTCACAGCAGAAGTAAGTGTCACTTATGCCTCCTTTTCTGATGGGTCCTGAAGGGCAGTTGGATAGCCAAGTAAAAGCTTGTCTTTTTTTTTTTTTTTTTGGAAGCCCGATTTTATCTGGACCATGCCATCTCCTATGGTTGCACAATATACAATTTTAACCAGTTTTAAATTGTCTCGTTTTAATTGATTACCTATTTAACATATTTTAATCTTTTAAAATTACTGTTATTATTTATTGTTCTAAGTTGATTTCAACTTGAGCAACCCTGAGATCTTCAGATATAGAAAGAGATATAAATCAATTGATCAATCAGTAATAAAATCTACTGCTGGGTGATTTGCAATAAAACAATAAAGTTAGCTGACTCTCTGTTACTTAAAACCAGCAACATTAAACGTCCCTATTCCAAATATACCGCTGAAATGAGAAAAAAATTAAGATAACCAATTTTTCTATGGAATTTCAATTGATTTTCTATGGATTTCTATTGATGCCTGGGTGCAGAGTTATTTAATTATAGATGTATCTCTTTTGCAACAGGCCTGCGTTGGTGAATCTTGCAGTGTAGACCCCAGAAGTATGTCAAGCTTATTTCTTAACCTTGTATAACATTTACAGAATTATTCACTGAGTCATCCTGCAAACTATACTCCCCAGATCTTCTGGGACTCAAGCTGCACTGGTTCTTTGCTTAGCTGTATGCCTGATAAGATGCTACATAGGCTGTGAAGGTTATATAACCAACTTCATTTTGCTGGAATTAAGAAAAAGGAAAGGTACAAGCCTTTCGTATCATCCCTTTTGGACTTTAAGCATGCTTGTCATACATACACTACTGAACCAAAATAAGAAGATTTTATTACCATGTAAAAGATCCTTTAAAGAATGTGATTGTTCTACTTCTGCCATACCTTGAAATCCCAGGTCCTCCCAATGGGCTCCATAACGGGCACAATCAAATCGTGAGCCTGTTAATTTCTTGTAGATTGTTTGCAAGATTCGCATGTGCACTTTTTCATTGTTATCCAAGCCACCTGTACAGGGAACCCCTGGTTATTTTTTCTGTGTAACAAAGAATAAGAGCCACAAGTTTTCTTTTTGGACCACACAATAGCTTTTCCAAACTTTGAAAAGAAAAACAGAGCCTTTGAATATTCAGAGTTCACATTTAATCTCTGACGTCTATGTCTAACGATCCTGGATAACTGGGTGTGGAGAAGAAAAATGTCTGTTTTAATCCTTTGCAAGATACTGCCAGTCAAAGTAGAGAGTACTGGGCTAGATCTAACAAAAAGTCAAATATCTTTATATGAATAAATAAAACTATCTTAGTTAGACTGCTGACTGGCAGTGGTTTTCAGAGTTTCACACAAGAGTCCTTCCAAGCCTTTCCTAGAGGTGGCAAAGGACTGGATCTGGGGTCTTCTGCTTGAAAAACATATAAATTGCTGATCAGGCAGAGAGGTTGGAATAGTTACTTTTCTGACTGCAACTCCCAGGATGCACTGGCCTGGCATAGTGTCCCAAACAAGTAATTTTTCCAAGCTCTGGAAACAAGCCAAATCTTCCCAAATTTTCAAGGTAGGGTGATATTAACCAAGTTAGAGCCCAAATTAAGGAAGATGCTTGCTTTTGTTATCGGAACCAATACTCACACTTAGCAATTGCCAGGGCTAAGTCCCTCTCACTTTGCAGCTGTTGATGGAGGCGGGGAGGACCAAAGAGGAAATGGGCAATAGCGGCCAGTCCTCTTCTTTGAACTGTTGGCTGAATCTTTTTCTGGAATAAAGAGATATAAAGGAGGAATGGAAAAGTACTCTCTGGCAACATCCATGAAATAATAACACAGCCAGTCAAGTCACTGATACAGTTATGAAGTACACAGAAGAGGGAATAGTTGCACTACTTATCATACGGGGAAGTGGTCCTCAAACCCCACTTTGGCAGCTCCTGACATCTCCAGCCAGTTCTCTCAAAGTTCCCTGAATCCGAAAATATACTTAAAAAAAAAACTGGCATAATTTTAGTGCACTTTTCAACCAAACATTGCAACAAAATTCCTAAAAAGCTGTGATCTGGTCTCTTAAACTCAACCAAAACACTTTTTTTCTTGGCCATGTATCAGCTCAAAATGGCAACTGGAAGTGAGATGATGTTACTTCTGCTGCATCCAGATGTTTCTGTGCAGCCTGCATAGGGTTTAGAGGGCAAAACTTGCTTCCCCATTGCCTAACTGTGCACCCCTGATTTATCAATTACCTTGATGTCCTGTCTTTAATTCAATGAACTCAAGGCAGGGTGCATGGGTCTCCTCCTCGTTACTTGATCTTTACAACTATCAGTTTGAGACAGATTAACCTGAGACAGGGAGAATACCTTGCTCAAAGTCAAACATTGTGTTCCATGGCCGAGTGGGTACTAAAAAGTGGATTTCTCAAGTCCCAGAACAACATTCTAAGCACCATGTATAGTGAGTACAAAATGAGTTGCATTGCTTTAGGGCCTACAATTTTTTTCCCCACTACACTTGAATGACAGGCAAGGAACTTGGAAACAAATATAATTGTTCTGAATTTGTTAACGTCTTTATGCCTTTTTAATTCATACTTACTCCACTAAAAAGAAAACAAAAATGAAGCTGCTTGAAGGAAATTCAGACATCACATCAGTCTTCCTAGTTCAGAAACTGTTTTCCAGTAACATCCAGATCTGACTATTCTAATGTCCTATATCTGTGGTTGCAACATAAAGGCATCTGGAAACACTAACTGCTGCAAAATGCAGCTGCCAACTTGTTAACTGCTACTGTGATCATATCACACTAGTTACTTACCCTTCCTTCACTTTCAGCTTATTTCTGCACTCAGTCCAGAGTGCTAGCTTACAATGGACTTCTCTCATGTATGTGTATCTGTAATTTATATTTCAGACTCTTCAGCTCTCACACCCACAAAGGAATGTATGCCTTGACTTTAAAAAGGGTTGCCCACTCTGACTTAGGTGATTAACACTAAAGAAAGAGATACATTGACTTTATGACAAAATGATGTGAAGCAGAGGTGGGCAACTTCAGGGGGTCCAAGAAATACACTGGCACTCCATCAAACCAATTGGAGCTGTGTTCCTCCTTCATGTTGCTGAGCTGGTCATGTTTTTACCTTCAAAAGTGGCATTAAAATAAAATGTGCACTTGCCACATGGATAGATTACAAGAACAGCCAAAATTTTAGGAAGTGATTCTAGGAAGCACCAGTGCAACTGTAAACAAGATGAGCAGCGAGCTCATATCTTGTTTCAAAACAAAACAAAAGCAAACGCAAAAGCAAAAACCAAACCAAACCAAACACAAGACAAGTACACAAGTATGCTCCGTACTTGCATGAGTATCTATATGAGATTTCAGCTTTAGAATATGTTTCTTCCACCCTTACAGCAAATCTATTGGCAATGGCTGCAGCTGATTTGTTGAGTGGGTGCCAAAATGGATGGAGGAGTATATATGACCCATATATTGTCCTTCCTGATATAAATTTTCATCTTTGAGAAACTTGTACTTAAAACTCATGTAACAGAAGTGAGGTCTATAAAGAATTGGGCAAGTTTTATACAAGCCTCATGTGTGTGAGAGATCAAACTGGAAAAGAAAAGCACAAAGAGATTCCTATGAGAAGTAGCTGGCTAAGAGGTGCATTTCTGACTTATGGCAACCCTAAGGTGAACTGGTCATGGGGTTTTCTTTGCAAGATTTGTTCACAGAGGGTTTGCCATTGCCTTCCTCTGAGGCTGAGAGAGTGTGACTTGCCAAATGTCACACAGTGGGTTTTCATAGCCAAGCAGGGATTTGAATCCTGCTATCTAGAGTCATAGTCCAATGTTCAATACTGTGCTGGCTCATGTGGAAAATCTGGAGGATCCAAAATTCATATTTAAGAGCGAGATGTTGCCTCTGGAAAAAGCTGTAGTCTCAATATTTTCTGAACTGTTAATCAAATGCATATAAATTCCATGGGACAATATTAATGGGTGTTGAGATGGTTTACCTCCTACCACTATTTGGATGGGTCAGAAGGAAATTATTTGTGTTAGAATACGAAATTACATACAGTTCTCCCTTCCCATTTGCGGGTTTCACTTTCACAAATGTGATTATTTGTGGGTGCCCGCTTGCCCCTCCCATTCTCCCCCTCCCAATCCCTGGTCTTTTGTTCAGGCACAGGGAAAGATCCCCTGCACCCTGGCACCCACACACCGGAAGCTGCAGGCAGGAGGTTGCAAGGCAGGCAATTGCCCATTCTCTGCGCTTCCTCCACAGCGGCCCATGCAGCCACCAGGAGGTTGCAGGGTGGGTGATTACCCATTCCCTGCACTTCCTCTCCACTTGAGTGTGACCTGGTGGCTAGGAGGAGGATGCAGGGTAAACAATTGCCTGTTCCCTGCACTTCCTCTGTGGTGGCCCACGTGGGCATGCCCTGGGCAGCTGGGAGGAGGGTGCAGGGCGAGCGATTGCCTGTTCTCTGCACTTCCTCTACGGCAGTCCGCTGGAGTGTGCTCTGGGCCGCTGGCAGGAGGGCTACAGGACAGGCAATTGCCTGTTCCTTGTACTTCCTCCCCACTCGGGTGTGCCCTGGGCTGCCGGCAAGAGGGTGCATGGCGAGTGATCACCTCTTCCCTGTGCTCCTTTGGCTGCCTGGGCACTGCAGCGGCAGCCAGGGAAGTTATTCATGGTTTTTTTGACATTCATAAGGGTTCTGTGTCCCTATCCCTTATGAATGTGGAGGGCCTACTGTACATTTCATTGCACAGTCTTAACATATATTTAGATTTTTAATGTATATTTGGAAATTCTGGGATGGTGAGGACCTCCCATTATAGTTACTTATAGCAAAAAAGCATTTTGCCTTGTAGTCCTAGGCAGTAGGACTGTGGAAAGGAAGGAGATCAGGAAAATCATGGAGATTTCAGCTACTGACAAATAATTATCCAGTAATTCTAGATCTGTCTGCCAAAATGAAATACAAAGTACTCACCTTAGAAGAGATCTGAGTATCAAGTATACCTGTCAGCATTTTCGATATAGAAAGTATTTAAGTGATATGATTGTTAAAGCAATCCTGGTTGGCACATACGTACCCTGCACTCTGAGAGATCTGCTGTTTGAAAATACTGCAGTGCTTCATTGAAAGAGATTAAGGGTATGGGGCCAGGAGGCTTTTCCACAATTCCTACAATCACAAAAGAGAAAGAGAAAGAATGCATTTATTTATTTTTACCTACGAATGCACAAGGGACTTTACAATATTAGAATGCAAAATATCAAAAGATGAACCTTATTTTAAAGCATTGTATTGGAATCTGTGTTGCATTTATCTTTGTTTTGTTCATATATGATCTCAGCCTGGGATGAGCACTGAAATAGGTATGTTTGCTTATGAAACCAGATAATAAAAACCTCCGAAAGACCACTCCAAATTGGGTAACCGGACCACAAAATGACAACTAATATTAACATATTTTTAACTGATAAAGAAACATTTCCTTCTTTCAGATACAACACAAGCACATATTCATATCTGTGTAACACATACATTGTTATTGTTGCATGCCCTCAAGTTGTTTCCAACTAACAGTGATCTTAAGATGAACCTATGACTTAAAGGGTTAATAAATCAATTGTATTCACATAATACATCTGTAGTGATGGTAAATGATGGATTTACAGAACAGATTCAAATAACAAGAGGAACGAGACAAGGATGTCCATTATCTCCAGTTTTATTTGCAATAGTTATAGAAATGTTAGCGAATGTGATAAGAAATGATGAGAATTTGGAAGGAATTGGAGTTAAGGAAAAAAATAAAATAAGCTTATTTGCAGATGACACATTGTTGACAATTAAGGATCCAATTGAAAAGATAGATAGGATAGATAAACATTTAATAGAGTTTGGGGAGAAGACGGGATTAGAAATAAATTGGGCCAAATCAGAAATAATGTTATTTAATTATACTAAAGAAGAAGTACAAAAATTTATAAGTAGTAAAAGAGGATTACTTAAAATAAAAGAATCAATTAAATATTTAGGAATAGAGATTACAAAAAATTTACAAGAATTACAGGAAAAAAATTTCAAGAAATTAAGATTAGAAACAAAAAGGAAATTAGAGGACTACAAAAATATAAAGCTATCGTGGTTTGGTAGAATAGCAGTGGTAAAAATGAAAATTTTACCTAAAATTAACTTTTTGTTTAGAATGCTACCAATAAAAATATCAGAGGAAGAATTAAAGGAGTGGCAAAAGATATTAAATAATTTTTGTAATGGAAATAAAAAATCGAGGATTAACAAGAAATATTGGTATAAAAGTCAAAAAGAAGGTGGCCTGGGACTTCCAAATTTAAAATGGCATTATTATGCAAATCAATTGAGATATATCATAGAGGGGGTTTCAGGAAAGGGTGATTTAGATTGGTTAGAGATAGAAGATATGAATATTGAGACAAAATTAGAAAATATATTTTTTAGGAATTTTTCAAAGAAAGAAATGGAGAAGATAGAAAATCCTTTTATAAAAAATATAATAGAAATATGGAAAAAAAATAAAAGAAAATTATTACCGAATATATCAATATTAACTCCGATAGTGATGATGGAAAAATTTCCAATAAATTTAAGAGAAATAATAGAGAAAGAAATAAAAAAACAAAAAATTTATAGATTAAAAGAATGGATGAAAATAATGATAAATAAAGATAGAATGAAAGAGAGATTGCAGGAAACTAAAATATCCTGGTTAAATTATATACAATTAGAGCAATGGACAAAGAGTATGAAAAGATATGTTAAGGATTTTAAAGAATATACTAAATTTGAACAAATTATTATTCAAAGAGAAAATATGCAAGAAAATGAAATACTAAAAGGTATTACAAGTGAAATATATAAAATATTAGCAAAAGAACAAGAAGAGGATTTTCTTAGAAAAATGTGGGAGGAAGAGATAGTACAAAATATAGATATACAAGAATGGAGAAAAATTTGGAAACAACGTCATTTAAAAAAATTATCAATAAGAATAAAAGAGAATTATTATAAATTAGTGTGGAAATGGTACTTGACTCCAGTGAAATTAAATCAAATAGATGAGAAATATTCAAGATTATGTTGGAGAGGATGTCAAGAAATTGGTACATATATGCATATGTGGTGGAATTGCAATAAGATAATGGAGTTTTGGCAAAAGGTTTTTAAAGAGATAAAAGAGATTATAGGAGCAGATATACCAGTATGTCCAAATATTGCATTGTTATCTATATATGATAAGGTTGAGTGTACTCAAGTAAAGAAAGAATTAATAACAAATTTGTTAACTGCAGCGAGATTAATAATAGCAAAAAAATGGAAAGCAAATGAAAAATTTCAAATAGAGGAATGGTATAACGAAGTGTGGAAAATCGCAATTAATGATAAACTAACATGTAGAATTAGGTTTATGAAAGGTTTGGTTAAAGGGAATGATTTTGAAGAAATTTGGAAAATATTTTTGGATAAAGTTCTGAAAAGAGATAGTAATACTACCCTGTCAAAAGAAGAATGGCAATTTTGGAAAGTGGATTAAATAAAAAGTTGGCTCTGGGGGGTGGGTATTTTTTAGTTTTAGTTTTGTTTTTCTTTTATGTTGTATATTTTGTAATTCTTAGTAGGTGTGTGTGTTAAACTTGTGATTTATAGATTTAAAAGGATAAGTGATGTCAATGTTTTTTTAAAAAAAAAAGTTAAAAGAATTAACAATAGAAATAGATTAAAGGGGATGTGAAAAATATTGAATTAAATGTGAAATTATAATAGTTGAACAGATTTATAAATTTAAGGGTAAAGGTGCAAAATAACAATGAAAGTTAGTATTGCTTAAGAGAAGAGAAAAAAAAGAAAAAGAAAAAAAAATTTTTTTTAATTCACTATTATGTATATCACATGGTGTTTAATTTTTTTTTTCTTGTTTTGTATTTGTGATTTAGTTATATAATTAATAAAAATTTAAAAAAAAAAAAAGATGAACCTATGACAGGGTTTCCTGGGACAGAGAGAGTATGATGCATCCAAACCAGGGGGGTTCTATGGTCGAGCAGAGAATCGAACCCTGGTCTCCAAGCCTGCAGTCCAACACTCAAACCACTACACTATTCTGCTCTCTAATGCATACATATATAAATATATACACAGTGAGAGAAAGACGGATTGAGAGAGAAAGAGACAGAAAGTCTCAAAATTTTGATTGGTGTAATTATTTTTATACAATCCTGGTTCTGACAGAGATGAAGGCCTGTTTTAAAATAATATAATAAAATAAAGATAAATATGTACACAGATATATACTGATGCAGTCTGATTTGTCTATGAAAAATCTCTCAGGATTGCAGCAGATAGTACAGTAACAGGGGAAAGGGCAAACAATGTTGGGAACTGTTAAGAAAAGAGCAAAAGAATAAAAATTTCAGCACCGTAATGCACTGACATAAGGGCCAATGTAATACGGTACATGTGCATTTAGAATAATGCGTACAGTACAGTTTTGGCTTCCTAATACAAAAAGGAACTTGTGGAATTCTTTAAAAATAGAAAAAATGAGAAATTGAAATGATCAGGGGATGGACTAACTTCCAAATGGGGACATAAGCTATTTAAGATTTATTTATTTAGCTTTATTTAAAAAGCGGTGGCTCAACTAGACAAAATGTTTTTCGTGTATACAATAAATGAGTATTTTTTTTAATTGGAAAGCTCTAAGAAAGCTAAAACAGCCTTTAAATCATGGGGAAGAGGAATTCTCTCTTAGACATATCCAAACAAATGGGGCCTCTCTGAATCTAGTTCTATTACTGGAAACAGGTGAAAGCCCTCTGTCTACAAGGGCCTGGATGCTAGCATTCAAACAATGGCTCAAAGTGTTTGTCTTCAAGTGTGGCAAAGGTCTAGTAGGCCACTTTCCATCGGATAAAATATGTCAGCAAGTGGTCTAAGTACATAGCCCAAAAAGCAGTCACTATCAGTCTCTCTCCATCCTTGCTCCTTAACTTGGGTCATGAGACATCACTAAAATCTATTAAGCAAAGACTATGGGATATTGCTTTTTGTAATTTTTGGGCAAATTCCACCTCACCCTGTTCACTCAGTTCTTTAAATATTCAGTATGTGGGACCCTTCCATCAGGCTGCTTATTTAAATAACTTGACTGTGTCAAACTATCACATATTATTCGCTAAGGCCAGATGCAATGCTTTCCCCTCAGAATTACTTTTTGGCAGATTTGCTGGGTTGCCCACTTCCTCAAGACTTTGTCCTTGTGGGTAACAAGATGTTGAATCAATGTTGCATATTTTGCTCTCTTGTATTTTCTACAGTCAGAGTTGCCATTATTTGATCTCTCCCTTATTGAGCTGTATGTCAGGCCATTCAGAAAAAATTCTATGTAAAAGTCCTGTTGGATGACATACGTCCGAATGTAATTCTATCAGTTGCCAAATTTCTATCATCAGCTATTAAGATCAGAGAAAGAGAAGTTATCAAAAATATGCCAGGATACTGGCAATGCACTTTAAGATCAACCCAATTCTACTGCACTAATGACAGGGACTTGATGAACGCCTATTTATATTTTATTTAATAATCCATATTATCTATGATTTTAATTTACTTCATGTACTTTATACTATTTTATGCATTTATGTCCTATTTTTATGCTTCTATATCCTATCCATATTTTTGTATCCTATTTTTAGTAGGTGTGTATTTTCTCTATACCGTATCACTGGATGGTTTTGTTATGCTAGGTCTATGGACCATAAAATAAATAAAATAAAGTAGTGCAGTACAAGTGCATTTGGAATAAATGTGTACAATACAGTTTTGGCTTCCTAACACAAAAAGGATCTTGTGGAATTCTTTAAAAACACAAAAAACACAAAATGAGAAATTAAAATGATCAGGGGATATACTAACTTCCAAATGGGGACATGAGGTATTTAAGATTTATTTATTTAGCTTTATTAAAAAAGCAGTGGTTCAACTAAACAAAACTTTTTTTGTGTATACAATAAATGAGTAGTTTTTTAATTGGAAAGCTCTAGGAAAGCTAAAACAGCCTTTGAATTACGGGAAAGAGGAACTTAACTCTTTCTCTCTTAGACATATCCAAACAAATGTGGCCTCTCTGAATCTGTTGTTTGCATTTGAAAGGAAATCTTCACTGGGACCAGTGGAAACTTTCCACAGATGCAAACAGCATCTTCAGAAATTCCAATTTGAAAGATGACAGGGAGAGAAAGAGTCAAATTTCCCTTCCTCATCCACCACAATGCTAAGGCTGCTCAGATTTACAGCAGCTTATATTTACAGAATAAAAATCTGAGTGCCCCTTATCTTTCTCACCACAATCACACCTAGCCTGGCCATAAAGAAAGTCAAACATGGTTCTACGAAATGAAAGAATCACACTAAAACAAACCATCAACCTTGATAAATGTACATCAAAGGTAAGACATCATTTCAGATTTAATCATTTGCTTAGTTGCCCTCAAAACATTCAGAATGACAACCTAAATTTTGCTTATCTCAATGTTTGCTTTAACAGGTTTTATAAATGTCAGTATTCTATAACATGGTTGTCCAGCAGCCATATCTGACACAGCTATGCAGTTAATGTCACTCAGTTGATCCTTCAGAAGCCTCAAAGGTAGTTGGATAAATTGGAATAGTTCAAGAAGGGGCCCTTGCTGACCATAGGTCTCATAACAGTACAACCTGCAGACTGATTCAGTCCCCCTCCGGTAAGCATCCTGGTTTCTGCAGCTACCTAATCTCTGTGGTCTATATCCAATCCTATAATTGGTTCTTTTTTGTGAGGCCATTTTAAATTTCAAACTGCTCCCTACTTTTAAAGGAACAGAGTGTAACTCCCAGCATAAAACAAGCATGCATGAAAAGAGACCTGATGTAGTTTCAAATCACATACAGCTGAAACTGGCAGGACATGGGAGGTGAGAGGCAGCACCCAAGAACAATGCCTATTGGTCTACTCACCCTGCTCCTTGCCTGATAGATAAACACACTAGTGAAAATGACAGCAGACAAGAAGAAAGCTAGTATGACACATTGGTTAGACTACTGAATTAGTTTTGGAGGTCTAGATGAAGTTCTCCACTGGGCCATAAAACTGACTGACCTTGGGCCAGTCACTTTTTCTCAGCCTGACCTAGGTTGCTGTGAGGATAAAGTGAAGAAATGGAGCTCACCAGAAGAAGGAAAGAGATACACTAATATACATACAATAAATAAACCAATAAATGCATAATAACCAACATGGTATAGCAGTGCTTATTGGATGGCTGGTTGCCTGCCTTTCTCCACTGGAGAAGCTGAAGACTGTGTCTTCTCTGGGGAGAACTAAAAGGTTCCAGCTCGCACAGAGAGGACTAAAAGGGGTCTATACAAAACAAAGCTTCAGTCTGACACAACCTTAGGGTTTTCAGTCTTTGATAGAAGACAATGCTGCACTTTTAATGCCATGGGGTCAAAAAAAAAAAAAGGATCTAAGCTCAATGATCCTGCTTTCTCAAATGCCTCATTTTTCTGCTGGTAGCAGGGATACTAAAAGTAAATCAGTCAGGGTTGTACCCACACCTTATCTAGCAAGAATGCCCCAATTTTGTGTGTGTGTGTGTGTGTGCGCGCGCGCACGCTATTGTTCACAGGCTATATCTAGCTCTCCTGCCATTTGCCACCCTCAGGCACAGCTCAAAGCCTCCAGCCTCCCCAAATGTAAATGTAAATTCGGGAAGATAAGTTTTTATCTGAAATTTACTCCAAACACCTTAAAATCACCCTGCATGGAGCTTTGCTTCTTTTACCTCACTCCAGCTCCTCCAAACTGCAGAACAAGAGTAAAAATCAGCCCAAATAGGAAACAGAAGTGACAAGGTATCAGTTCCAGTTGCCCATTCCTGCCCTCAAGGAAAGAAATATTGACTCTTGCTCCAGGCACAGCTATGTTTAGTCCTTCAGAATCACATTTTATTGTGTAGTCCATATACAAATGCAGGCATTTCACAATACTGCCACCCCAAAAAACTGCAAACATCCATATTTTAGTTATCTGCCACGTACAGTTTTCCTATATTTCCAACAGACATCCGGGGAAAAAATTCCCCTATGTCCCTACAGTAAAATTCTGAGACAAAAATCTGCTGCATTTGTATTTGGTTTACTTTTTGCAATAAAAGGAAGGCGGAAAAGCCACTTTAAAAAAGAAAGTTTCACCTGGGGGTTTGAGTATTGTGGAATGCCCATGATGCTGCAACCACAAATATTCCTGAAGACTTGGGAGTATCTGTGTAACCATGCAAAGCTTTAAAATTAACACTGGGGTCAAAAAATACCCAACGTTAAAGCACTCATAAGCAACGCATAAAGGATAAGGAGAAGATAGCAAGCTAGATTAATTTATTCTGCCATTATTCTTTTTTAAAAGAAGGTTTAAAAGAAAGTAATTTATTATTTTTTAAAAGAAAGTTTTGGTCAGATGATATAAATGAGTATGAACTTTGGTGAAAATGCACAATAAGGAACCTGGAGAAAGGGGAGGGGGGAAAGATAGATGAATTATATGCATTATATGTTGGATAAGAACTTTTTTATTTCTATGAATGTAAATTTTGGATTAAAAATATAGTAAAAAAAGAAAAGAAAATCAATTGCTGTTGTTCTCAAAATCTCATTTAATCTTGTCTCTTTTAACAAAAGTAGACTTCATTGTTTTTTTTCTATGTGTGGAATTTCACCAGAAAGATTCTTGGAAAGACGCAGATAACACTGTCCAAATCTGTACTGAAAATCGTTTTCAGTACAGCTTTGGACAGCGTTATCTGCGTCTTTCCAAGAATCTTTCTGTAAGTGTATCAGACATTTACTGAGAAGCTTTTAAATCCTACCAAAGAAGTCTCCCACTGCCTTACTATGCCTTGCTTTGGGATTCTCACAAGGGGTTGCTCATTCCTGCCTATGCAAAAGAAACTCTGGGACCTGTAGTTCATGAGGAACAGACAGAGAAATAGGCAACTGTGTCTAACAGAGGAGAACAGACTCGCATTGTTTTAGTACAATGGCATGAATAGTTACTCTGTATTCTAGAGAACAGCCTTGGGCTGGGGTTGGGGCTGGGGTTGGGGATTGGGGCCGGGGCTAAGCAGCTCAAAACACTGCTCAAGATCACTTTGATACTGCTCTGATTAACTGAACAAATCTCACAAAAGATCCAGACTAGGGACATGAATCATGCAGCCTTTCAGATTTGGTTGGAGTTCTGCTGCCAGCATTCCTCACCAATGTCACTGCTGGTTAGGGCAGCTGGGAATTATAGTCCAGTAATATCTGAAGAGCTACATTATTTCCACTCAATCTAGACAACAGAAATAAGGAGATAAATGTATATCAACGTCTAGAGCAAGAGAAGGAATAATATGGCCCTTCAGATGTCATTAGACCGCAACTTCCAACAGTCCTGCCCAGGAAAGCCAACAACGATAAAGACTGAGAATCTAACTACACCTGGAGGTCTGCATGATTTCCAGCCCTCATCTACAATTTACCCCCATTTCCCCCCTGCCCCAATCATGAAAATTGTAGATGAGGGCTGGAAATCATGCAGACCTCCAGATGTGGTTCAACTGTATCTCAGTCTTTGTCATTGTTAGCTTTCCTGGGCAGGATTGTTGAGAGTTGCAGTCTAATGACATCTGAAGTACCATACTGCAGCCTAAACTAGGCCCCTCTATAGACTTCCAGATCCTCTTAGATCTCCAGGATCTGTAAAGTGTACTGTCCCCTCTCTCCATGGGGGCCCTTGTGTTGTTACGTTCCCTCAAGTCATTTCTGACTTAGGCAGGTTTGTGCTTGCCTTCCTTTGGGCTGAGAGTGTGTGAAATGCCCATGGTCACCCAGTGGGTTTCTGTGGCAGGGTGGGAACTTGAACCCTAGTCTCCCAGTGTCCTAGTCAACACTCAAGCCACTACACTATGCTGGCCCTTAGGGGCCCTGTGCCCAATTACTATTTGGGAGTTATTTACTTTATATTCTGCCTTTTTCCCAACATAGGATCCATTATCCCCACTGGGCTTCTTTCTTTTCTTTTCTTTTTTGTTTTTAAATGTATTTATTAAAACCGAACCATCCCAATTGAACATCATTATGTCATATTCATATTTCCAATATAAAAAACATGCTTATATATTTAGTTGTACATATGTACACATTAATATTTAAGATATCTTATTTGTTTGCATATTATACTGTACATTTTTCTATTTTCTATTTTTCTTTTCATCTAGTTATTGTCTATCTTCCATAATCCCATTCTTTAAACTTCCTCCCTCCCCTAGTTTGAACAGCCCCTTAATATATTCCATCTGCGATCTCTTAAAATCTGCTATGTCTTTGAAGACTTGCCTCTTCACATTGCAATATTAATTAACTAAGTAATTTCCTGCTAAACTGTCATGTTTTATCTTAAATCTTATTTATTTATTCTCCTCTTGGCATAACTTTAACCAGTTTTCTTCAATATGTTTCTTGATTAACCTCATATCATTTACCTTTTTACTGTTTTTTCCCCTTCATTCTTCGTGTAAGATCACCTAATATTACATATTCCTGAACTTTATCTAACCATTCTTCCATTAAAGGTGTTTCTGGTCTTTTCCAGTATTTTGCGTATACAATTCTTGCGGCAGTTATCATGTATAAGATTATTTCTTCATGTCTTTTGTTCTTTTTATCTATTTGATGTGTCATATTTAGTAAAAAAAAATTCTGGTGTTAGTAGGATCTCTATTTGAAGAATGTTCATCATTATTTTATGTATCTTTTTCCAATATCTTCTAGCCTTTAGACAAAGCCACCATACGTGGTAAAAGGTCCTGTTCTCTTATGTACATTTCCAACAGTTCTTATCTTTTGTTTTATACATCTTGCTTAACTTCGCGAGGTTCAGGTACCATCTATGTAGCATTTTTAAATAATTTTCTTTCAAGTTTTGAGCCAAAGTGAACTTCTGTGTGATATTCCAACTTCTTTCCCATTGTTCTAATTTTATTTCATGTCCAATATTTTGGGCCCAAACAATCATTGTCTCTTTAACTGTCTCTGTTTCCGATTCTCAGTCCAATATGTACTTATAGAATTGAGATGTCAAATGTTCTTTTTTCTCAAATATCAGTTTTTCCCATTCATTTAATTGAGTAGTTGTATCTATTCCCCCTAGTTTAAGATCCATTTTTAATCTTTCTTTTAGTTGCCTATATGGGAATCACTGACACTTCCATCCCTCTTCCACCAGTTCCTCTCTTGTTTTAATTCATTGACCTTCTTTTGGATAATTAATGACTAAATCTCTGTAAGTGAGCCATCTATCTGCCGGATCCTTCCATCTCCCCAAAAACGTCTCTTGTGATGATACCCATAACGGTATTTTCGAGTATAGTTTCCTTTTCCAGGTCTTCCAAATTTCAAACAGGGGTCTTCTTACATAGTGATTCAAAAAATCTTTGTCTACTTTCGCCTTGTGATACCACAGATATCCATGCCAGCCAAAGCGAAGCTCTGTTCCCTCCAGATTTAATATTCTATCATTCTTCAGTTCAGTCCAGTCCTTTAGCCACGTCATCCCATTGGCAATAAGTATAATTTCAAATCGGGTAGACTGCAGCCTCCTCTTTCCTTCTTATCAGTCAATATTTTCCACTTAACCCTTGGCTTTTTCCCAGCCCAAATGAAAGAGGTTATATCCTTCTTCCAGTCTTGAAAGCATCTCGTATTCGTTATAATTGGCAGACTCTGGAATAAATAGTTTATCTTTGGTAATACCATCATTTTAATTGCTGCGGTTCTTCCTAATACTGAAAGATTTAATTTTGACCAGTTTTGCAAGTCCTTCTTTATTTCCCTCCATTTTGTTATATAATTATTTTCAAACAGTCCGTTATTTTGTTTGGAGATTACGATTCTAAGTAATTAATTCTTTTTCCTTCTTTGAATTCTGTCATCGACTCCAGTGCTTCAACTTCTTCTTTTCACATATTCTTGGTTAGGATCTTCATTTTCTCTTTGTTAATTTTGAATCCCGCTACTTCACCAAATTCATTACAGACCTCTATCGTCTTTGCCAAACTTATTTCTGGCTCTTCAAGAAAAATAACCAGGTCGTCCGCATATGCCTTCAGTTTGTATTCACCCCCTTTTATTTTAGTTCCCTTTATTGTTTCTTCTGTTCTTTTTTTCCTTAAGAGAACTTCAAGCGTTAATATAAATAATATGAGTAAAAGCGGACAGCCCTGGCAGGTTCCTTTATTAATCTCTATAGGATCCGTCTTCTCTCTGTTTATCAATAATTGAGCCCTGCAGTTTGAATATATCTGTCTAATCCACGTAATAAACTTATCACCACAAATGCTTTTTCGGCATCCATAAAAATCATCATACACTTCTTCTCATTATGTTTTTCGTAATATTCCAATATATTAATAACAGTTCGGATGTTATCTCTTGTATATCTCCTCGGTAAAACACCACTCTGATCTTTTTGTATAACAGGGCTTCTTTATATTCAAAGGAAGATGAATAAGTAAAAATTGATAAAACTGTGCACATCGAATAAAGATAGAACAACGCTTTTCTTTTCTACCTCCTAACACTAGAAGCCATAGTCATACAACAAAGCTAAATGGTGGAGAATTCAGGAAAGACAAAAGAGAATACTTCTTTACAGTGTACAGTAGAAGTACATAAATTACTACCAGAAGATGTAATGATACTTATTCTAACTAGGATGACTTTAAAAAGGATGTTATATGCCATACACTCTCAATCTGTGATACAATGAAACAGTTCTTTTGTTATTTCACTTCTCCAGTAATTGAGAAGCTATCATTATTTCCTTTGATGCTTTGCCATCTGGCTGCAAAGGCAATCAGAACCTTCCTGACCTCTCTGTTAGTTCTACCAGAGAGCAATTCACACATTTCCCTTGGGGCAGAAAAACTGGTGTTTAAATCCTAGATCAGCCATTGGTTACTTTGCTGGTACTGTGAACACACATGGCATGTTATGCTGCATGAAGGTCCCCAGATTACAGTTCACTGTGCCACTTCCCCAATCTGAAACAGCTCGTACCAATTCTTTGCTGATTCAGGAAAGCTATTATCCACTTCACTCCAAACTCTTGCTATCCAACCTTTCTCTCCTTTATCTTTGCTAGCCTTGTATGGTTCATGAGATTGTGTGTGTTTGTGAATTTCCCCCAAATAAAAACATGGATAGGTTGCTTACCTGTAACTGGAGTTCTTCAAGTGGTCATCTGTGAACTCATACAAATGGGTAGTCTGTGCCTGTGCAGTACTGCCTTTGTTACCTTCCAGAAGCTCTAGGCCTAGCATTTTGGCGGGAACCCTGCCTCCTTCCCCCAAAGCTATATAAGGTCCCATGTTACACTTGTCTCCAGTTCTTTGGCTGCTGCAGCAGCTGCAGAACTCAGGACAAGCATGACACAGAGTGGGGAGGTAGGGCAGGGTTGTGTGAGTTCACAGTTGATCACTCGAAGAACTCCAGTTACACATAAGCAACCTGTCCTTCTTCTTCATGGTCTCTGTGACTCACACAAATGGGAGGCTAGTTAGCTGCACCCAATGGAGGTGAGAGTGTCATGCTCAATAGAGTATGAAGCAAGTAACACTAAACAGTGAATGAAGTGCTGGGCCAAGTGATAGGATTCAACAAGATTTTATTTGAACAAATTGGAAGAATAGTGCAAATGTAAGCTTTACTGAAATGCATACAAGCATTATGAAATCATTGAACCACCGAAAACAACACAGTCCTTTGAAAATTTGCGTCATTAGACACTCTTTGGTCAACCCTATAATGAGAACTGAATGTCGTGAGCTGGGACCATGTAGCAGCCATGCAAATGTCCTGTAAGGGTACACTTCTGGGGAAAGCAGCTGATGCTGATAAGGCTCTGGTGGTATGGCTTCTCAGATGGGTAGGGGGTTCCCTTCCAGCAACTTCATAATAGAGTCTTACTGTAGAGGCCACCCATTTAGAAAGTCTTTGAGATGACACTGGTAGTCCTTTTTTGTTAGAGTAATAACAGAGAAAAAATCTTTGTGAATGTCTATAGTCTGCAAACCGCTGCACATAGAAAGCAAGTGCACACCTCACATCCAAAGTATGCAAAGTCCGTTCCGAAGCTGAAGTAGGATTTTGAGAACAGGTAGGAAGAACAATGTCCTGATTAAGATGAAAGGCAGATACCACCTTAGGTAAAAAGGTAATGTCTGGTCTAAGGACAACCTTTTCTTGTGGAAACACAAGTATCCGCTCTCAAAGCACATAGTTCACCTGTGTGCCTTGCTAAGGTGACTGCAACAAGGAAGGCTGTCTTCCATGACAAAAGTCTCAGGTCACATGTTGCCATCAGTTCAAAAGGCCTCTTTGAGAGCTGGGAAAGGACCAAGGGCAAATTCCAACCGTTGTTCGGTAAGGACACTGGAGGATGTAGATGTTTATACCCCTTTAGGAAGCTTTGGACCAAGGGACTGAAAAAACATGAAGGTTTGCCCCTCCGTTGAAGGTACACAGAGATGGCTGAAACATAGCACCTTACCAATGCTAAGGATAGGCCCTTGTCAACTAGGGAAGATAGGAATTTGAGCATGTCAACAATGTCAAAGTTGTCAATATTGAGATGTTGACACCATAGGAAAGCAGTGAATTTGGAGTACTTATAATGGTATGAATGCACAGTTGAGGGTTTGTGTACAGCCTCAATAACAGTTCATACCGAAGGAGGTAAAGAGTCTAGAGGAGTAAGTTCCAGGCTATTTGTCTCAGGCTGGTGATGTCCTGGTGGTGGATCTTGTCTCTGTGCATTGTCAGGAGGGTCACTTTGGGTGGCAGCCTCCATTATCGATGGCTGAACATGATCAACAGCGGGGCAAATCATGGTGGACGAGGCCACCAAGGTGTGATCAGGATTGCAGAAGCTCAGTTCCAACATATCTTGGCTATCACCCTTGTGATGAGAGGAAAGGGCAAGAAAATGTACACCGTCAGACCCCTTCAACTGAAAGTGAACGTGTTGCCCAGGAAACCCCTGTGGCCTGCGACCCCTGAGCAAAAAAGTTGACACTGCTTGTTCTCCGGTGATGTGAAGAGGTTGATCATCAGCATCGACCATCTAGCAAAGACTTCGGCAATTTCCTTTTTGAGCTGCCACCCATGGCATGTCAGCAGAGTCCTGCTGATAGAACTGGCTGGCATGTTTTTGCAATCCTAGTAGATGAAGTGCCATATGGAGGATGTCTCTTTCAAAGCACCAGTTATAGAGCTTGATTGCTAGATAGAGAAGCACCCTCGATCTTGTGCCACTCTGCTTGTTTATATAATAAGCAGTCCCAGTGTTGTCGGTAAGAACTTGTACCACTCTCCCGGCTGTCACGTCCTCAAAGACTTTGAAAGCTTTCATGACTGCCAATGGAGTGTTGATGTGGAGAGAATGCTCCTGTTTTGACCATTTGCCCTTCACTGTGAGATCAGCGGAGCGCACGTACCAGCTGCCTAGGGAGGCATCCGTCATGATTGACCTCGATGACATCAGGGAGAGGAATGGCATTCCTGCCAAGATGTTGTGGTCGATCTTCCACCAGGATAGAGATTGGAGGATCTGCCTTGGTATTGAGACGTAACAGGCTGGATTGTCAACAAGGGGGTTGAAGGCACTGAGGAACCATCATTGGAGAGGCCTCGTATGTCAGCGGCAGGCAGAGACCAAGCAGACGCGGGGCGAGCCAGTAAACAGAGAGTTACAGCACCCCCGTAGGAAAGCCCCAGCACAAACGCAAACAGTTCAAAGGCAAGGTTAAGTCTCAAAGTAAAATGCGAGGTAGTTCCTAAGGCAAAGAAAGGGTTACTTCACCCAAAGCAAAGTCCAGCGGCTCGGCTGCCAGGAGGGCTGGACGCAGATGCTGGAGGGAGGGGCTAGATCCGCATGCAGGCCGAGGAGGACGCGGAAGACTGATGGTTGTTGCTCCGTGGTCCTCCCCTCCCTGCGCCCGTCCTAAATAGCTGCCTGGCCCAGCGGCGCCCAATCAGGTCCGGGCTTGCAGCTGAGAGCCCTCAGCCTGCCACCTGGCCTCACAGCTGAGAGCTCTCAGCCCGCAGCCGCTTCTCCAGCAGCCACAAGGACCGGCGGACTGCCTCTTTCCCCTGCCGCCGTTGCTGAAACGTGGGAGGAGGGGTGGCAGCCTCCTCCGAATCGGAGCCCCGGGTGGGTGGAGTCCCCGGACTGGAGCCGGGGCCTGCCCCCCCAGCAAGCCCGCAGGTGCCCCGACCGCCGGAGCGAGCCCCGGGCCGGCCCCGGCACTACTAATGGGCCCATTCGTGGCGACTGGGCCCTCCGCGGCGACCGGGCCTCCCCTCGCATCGGCGGGGCCCTCCACGGCGACTGGGCCTTCCCCCATGTCGGTGGGGCCCTCCGCGGCGACCGCCCCCCACGTTGGTGGGAACCTCCGCGGCGACCGGGCCCCCCCCCATGTCGGCGGCGGCGGCCTCCGCGGTGGCCAGCCCCCCCGCATCGGCAGCAGCAGCCTCCGCGGTGGCCGCCCCCCCCGCATCGGTGGCAGCCTCCAAGGTGGCGGCGGGCTCAGCTGGGCCCATGACATTGTATACAGCTTCAACATCAGAGTAACCATGAGACTGAGGAGAACCTGGATGGATTTTACCCTCAATCAGCAGTTTTGCTGGATCTTTGACACCATGCTGAACAGTCTTTTTGCTTGATCTCAAGGAGGAAGAATGTGCGGCATTTTATTGCTCCAATAAAATGGATCTTCTGGGATGACAGGGATTTCTTGTAGTTTATGGTCAGTCTGAGATTTTGAAGAAGTCGAACAGTGACATTGAGATCTTGAGTAAGAGAGACTATCAGCCAGTTGTTGATATATAGGGAGAGGATAATTCTCTATTGTTGAAGGGCTGCTGCTACCACTGCCATACTGTACTGAGGCTGAAGGGAAGGACTCAAAAGTGAAATGCACTCCTGCCAATCATG
The DNA here is from genome assembly GCA_948474755.1 of Ctenosaura bakeri. Lineage (NCBI taxonomy): Eukaryota > Metazoa > Chordata > Lepidosauria > Squamata > Iguanidae > Ctenosaura > Ctenosaura bakeri. The sequence goes on along the minus strand of CAOLHI010004439.1, from coordinate 163,002 downwards.
AAGGTCAGGAACCGTTTGTGTTTGGGTCAGATGGCTATGCAAAAGTAGGCATCTTTCAGGTCCAGAGTTGCAAACCAGTCGCCCCTCTGCAGGAGGGGAAGAACGGAGCTGAGAGTGACCATTCAAAACCAGTGTGGTGATATGTAGTAATTTATTCATCGAAGGTCCAGGATAGGATGAGCTTCAACACCAGAAAGTACCTGGAGCAGAAGCTGTATCAGAGGGTGGTGATCAAGACTGGTTCTATTATGCCTTTTTGCAGAAGAGTCTGGATTTCCTGCTGTAATGGCCTGGAAGAGCAAATGATTCAGACCTTGCCCACTGGAGGGAGCCTCTTGAATTCTATGGCACAATGTTGACCCAGGAGTCTGCTGTGATGGAAGTACAGGCTCAATGATGTCTCCTGAGCTTGTGCCTCAAGAATGGGCTGGGTGATAGGTGGGTGTCTTGACTGGGTGTGTCGATCACAGTTGACTTGGTGGTGGAGGTGAGTGAATGATGTGATGATGGCATCACTCACTCAGTGATGATGATATTATAGCAGTGGTGGTGGACCAGTGAGTATTGCCCTGCAGCCTGTCAAACTTGATGCTTGGTTGCCTCAGTCTTCTGTCTAAATTGAGGTTTTTGCTGATGAGATGGAAGTCAATGGCTGGATTCGTGAGATGTGGAAGGCTGGGAGGAGCACTGAGACAAGTAAGGGCTATGGTAAAGGCTGCTTGTAGTGCAGTAACATTGGTATCGGAACTTTGACAATGACTGTTGTGTCTGCATTCCATAATTCTTGACTGTAGAGTGCATCTTGTGGCTGTGCTCTAATTTTTCATTGGTGGTAGCATTGAAGAGGCCCACAGAATTGAAGGGCAGGTCTTCAGCCAAAGTCTGAGTGGCTTGAGAAAGGCCTGAAGAATGTGGCCAGGAATGACGGCACAGGGACATGGCAATATGGCAAGCTGCCATTATCTGCTGATTTGTGAGGCGAGTAGCCTCAGAGAGGAAGATACCTGTGATTCACTTATCATCATCTTGAAGACGGTCTAGAAAGACCCGAGTTCTATTCCATAATAGCTGATTATAGGCTGACATCCATGCAGAGTAGTTGGCCATTTTGAACAAGAGGGCTGCATTAGAATAATTCTTCGTGGTTTTACCCTCTTTGTCTGACAGGGTGGTGCTGGAGGGAATGGGAGGTTTCTGATTGTGTGGCATTGACAATAATTGAGTGAGGCTTCAGATGTTGCTGTAGCCATTCTTCTTTCATATTGATGACTCTATATAAAAAATCCAGTTTTTAGTTGTTGCCAGGGTTGATGCCAGTGCATTCCATGATTTCTTGAAAATGTGGAGCAGGTAAGGTAGGAGAGGGATAGCTGAGACTGTGGGAGCTTGTTCCTGCAGTTGATGGTACACTGGATCCTTAATTGGCTCCTTGCAGGGCTCCACAACAAAATTCAAGTTCTGGGCCATTCTTGTTACCAGATCAGAGAGGGCCCGAATGTTGGGTCACCCTGAGAGACAGACAACTCAGGAGGCTTATCTGGCAGATTCAGAGGATTCCCTAGAACTAGGGATTCCAGCGAGATAGATGGAGATGGACAAGAGACAACCTCTGTGGTATCGTGTCTCCGGGAAGAGTGCGTTTTCTGTTTCTGACCTGCTTCAAGTATTGGAGTCGTTGCAGTCATTCTATGAATCTCTCCTGAACGGCATGACATAGACCGACACTGACTAGCCTGATAGGCATCAGGGGACTCTTCTGATGTCCGTTGCTGGTCACGGCTTTGAGAAAGAGACCTTTCATATTGGCAACATCTTTTATGTTGGTGTTTTGGGACACAGTACTTTTCAGAAGAATCTGTGGATGAGTAGTAGTAGGTACGTTTCTTATGTGATTTCAAAAGTCTTTCAGAGCGCTTACATCTATGGCATCGACGAGACTGATCAGAGGATGGGGTTGAGGGAAATTATTGAGACCGACGAGAATGCTGGTGTCAACATCGAGTGAAGGAGACCGATCTCAAACGGGTATGAGATCGGCAGTGTCAAGGGCAGGAGTGACGCCTGTAATTCTTGTGGGTTCTAGATTAGCAGGCAGAGTGCACATGCAGAGAACATGATCTAGATCAGCAGGAAGACCCGGACTGTCCATCACAGTGCTTGTGTAGCAGATTTTGTAGCTGCTATTGGCAGGATGGTGGTTGAGTGTGGACTAATTTCTTTGGTTAGAGTTGTGCCTGGGTCTGGGGGAGTATAGTGGTCTTTTGCTCTCTGATGCCTCTCTCACCATCACAACCTGGATGTCAAGGTCAGGGTTTGCTTAGTGGGTGCGGATGCCTGTACAGGGTGCTGCTGTTGCTGAGTGATCTGAGGCCTGGGAGCAGGGCCCTCCGACACCATGACAATGGTAAGTGGTTGGAGATAAACAGAGCCCTCGACTGAAGGGCACTTGGATTTTTTCCCTCTCACTGACCTGGCCATGTCCTGCTTGAGTAAGTGGCTGGGACTGCTCAGAATTTGTAGGGGAAAGCGTGTGGTTGTTGCAGAGGTTGCTGTCGAAGCTGAAGACTTCCAATGGCCAGCCCACTGTTCCTTGCTTGAGGCAAGACCTCTTGTTAAGAGTTCCTTTGAGGAAGGTGTCCAGCCCTCTTAGAAGACTCCATGGAGGAGTAATGGAAGGACTTCTTTGAGGAAGACTCCCACTGCGAACAGGTTGAGGAGGATTTTTTGGCCATTGACGAAGAAGAGGAAGTTGAAGGCTGGAGGGAACTCTCAACAGCAAAGACCGAAGTTGCAGCTTCCTATTCCTCCAAGTCTGAGGTGTGAAGGCCTGGCAATATGCGCAGGCTGAGACAATATGAGTCTCTTTGAGACAAGGCAAACACTTTGAGTGCCTGTCACAATTGGGGATCCTGGTGCTGCAGGACCGATACTGTTTAAAGAACGGTGTCGATGCCATACAAAGTTAGGGGTGGTGGTTCAATGAGGTAGAGTCAGAAGTCATTTCAAGTAGAAGGCTCCTAGCGGTGTACAAATGCAATGGGGGAAAAAGGAACTGGGGACAAGTGTGACACAGGGCTTTATATAGTCTCAAGGGAGGGGGTGGGGTTCCCGCCAAAATACTAGGCCTAGAACATCTAGAAAGTTCTGAGGGCAGTACTGCGTAGGTGCAGATTACTGATTTGTGTGTCACAGAGACCAGGAAGAAGAATTTTTTTGATCTCCAGCTGGTGTCCTATAGTTAATGCTAGTATACACTGGTGAAAAGATCCCATAAGGTTACAGCTCTCACAGGCCTCCCTTTTTGAGCTAATAATTCCCCACCTTTTCACTGAGGCATGGGTACTGCTGGAGGACCTCAAGGTCTACCACCTTTTTTTTTTTTTGGAAATATTTTTATTAAAGATTTGATTGCAAAAATAAAAAAAAACACAAGTGGATATACACCATTACTGGATGTATTCCACTCTCCCCGCCACTTCCAAGCTTATATTCTCCTGTTGAATCTACTTTGTTTCCACTTACACAAGAGAAGAACAATTACATTTCCATTAACAAAAGTCTTTATCCAATCCAAAACTCCTTTCCATTCCCTTTCAAAATTCTGGATAGGTTTGTTTTTCAAGGAAAATGCTAATTTTTCTCTCTCTACCATATCCAGAACTTCTAGCTTCCACTCTTCTAAATCTATATCTTTCGTTTCTTTCCAGTATTGCACATACATCAACCTTGCAGCTGGTATCAAATATAACAATATCTTCTGATGATTTCTTATCTCCCTGTGTTGCCCAAACATATTTAACAAATAAAACTCTGGTGTCATTTCAAAATTCAGATTACAAATTCTTTGAATTTCATCATGTATCCCCTTCCAAAATTTTCTTGCCCTCCTACAAGTCCACCACATATGAAAAAAGGATCCAATCTTTTCATCACACTTCCAACACTTCCCACTCCCAGTTTTAGTTATTTTTTGTAATCCTTCTGGAGTCATATACCATCTATGAAGCATTTTATAAAAATTTTCTCTTAAATTTAAATTCGGTGTAAATTTTATATCAGTTTTCCATGCTCTCTCCCAAGCTTCTAATTCAATTGGATGTCCCAAATTCTGAGCTCATCTGACCACTGTATCTTTAACTACATCTGGCTCCACTTCTCTTTTCAACAATAGTTTATAAAATTTGGAGATTCTCTTCTTTTGGTTTCCCTTCATCAGTAAGTCTAGTTCATTTTCTTTTCTCTCAAATCCACACAGTTTTTAATCCATTTTAAATCTTTCTTTAAGTTGCCACCATGGGAACCAGTTTAACTCATATCCTTCAGCCAAGGTCTCCCACCTTTTGGAGTAACAAGACACTCAGGCCAATTCATGGAAATAAAGTAATAAGTGGCTACATGTCACAATTGCTATATGCCACTTTCAGAAAAAGAAAGTACAGCTTGCAGTACCAACTGCTAAAAAAGGCTTTTGCCTTCACATACTGCTCACAGAACTCTAGAAGTATCTTACCATCACAGTGCAAAGCAGGATACTAGATTAATTAGGCATTTCATCTTTTCCAGTAAGATTATTCTGTTTTTATTTCTGAGTAAACATAGAGTAAACATGGATAGGGTAAGGCTATAAGAAGCCACACACAACTGGAAAAAAAGAATGCTATATTCTCTTGTTTGCAGTTAGAAAATTTATTTGTTGTGCTTGTTAAGTAATTCACTACCTACAAGTCATTACCCCTGCCTAGAAGTGGCAGTCAAAAAAACTGCTCCCTACAATATGGTCAGAGAGAGATTTTAGATGTTGGCTTTTTAATGTGCACCATAGTGCCTTATGCAGAAAGCCTTGCCTCAATCTCATTAAGGCTGCAGTCCTTAATCTTAGTCTTAATCTTTAATTCTGCAGTTTAAGAGTAAAGCATATTTAACTCTTCAATCCTTTACTCACAAAAAGCAGAATTCCACTTGAATACAAAAGCTGTTGGAATCCTGCTCTGACATTCTGACATGCATAGTAAAATACAAAATTTCTGCCATCTTTCAGCAAGTCCATCACAGTCTTCAACCTGAATGTTTATTTTGCTGAATTGTATTTTAAACCTTTTTGCTAATTAGTCTTCTGTAACCTTTCCACACCTCATTATAACATTTTTAATGGCAAAATCCATTTAAAGTTGACTGACTTTAGGAAGATAATTCTTGTTTCATTTGAAATTGGAACATAGTCTTTCTGATTTCAATAGCATACATTTTTGATCTACATTATGAACACTACAAATCCTACAAGAGAGCACACAACTTTCCAGCTGAACTTCTGGACTCCACTGAAAATCCCAAGATGCATGGCTCCTATTCAGTAGTACTCTGAGTTAACCTTTTCACTGGAAGGAGGAAGAAAAGATTTGAGGCAGCACTAATTCCAGTGCAACTCTTAGGGCTTATCCTTTTAGTAGAGCTCCCCTTGCCTCTATGAATATGAAGCATGCAGCCCACACAGATGCATGCATGTGCACACACATATACAATCAGTACATGACTATACAGCACACAGTGTCTGACTCCTTAGGTTCTATCACTAGTCTTACTACATTCTTCGTGGTGCTAAACAATATGCCCAACAATGAGTTATTTAACTTATCCAAAACAAAAACAAAGCATTAATAATGTTATTTTATCGTTATGTCCCTTCAAGTCATTTCCAACTTATGGTAACCCTAAGGTGAACCTACCATGGGATTTTCTGGGGCTGAGAGTGTGTGATGTTTCCAAGGTCAGCCAGTGAGTTTCTATGGACAAGCATGGAATTGAACACTGGTCTCCAAGGTCTTATTCCAACACAGAGTTTAACATTAAAACTTCCAGACTTTATCACATCCAGAACTTTTACACTGAAATTCTCAGACAATGTCTCTGTGGTTATTTTTCTTAATTATAACCCACACTGACCTACTGTAATGTCCCAATCATGAAAAAAAATGTTATTGCAGTTGTCTCCATACCTCCAGGATAGACATTTGCCACAGTATCCCACTCTTCCCTGGCTTGCAGGACCTCTGCACTAACATCTACCGGGAGAGAGAAAGAGAATTATTGGAGATGAAATACTACAGAGGCAAAGTTATAACTGCTTCTGAAATAGGAGATGTAATATTCCTGAAAGTAGCTCCCTTTAAAAAACCTTCCCTGTAGTTGGGTGTGCACTACAGGGCAGTTACTAGATGCTCATACTATTCTTCAGCTGCAAAGCATGGAGAGAGTGAAACTTTAAAGCAACAGACATTAGATTCAGAATCAAAGATATAGTAATAGTGAAAGTATTACCTGCAGTTATTTGGTTATTAGCTTGTGTTTTTTTGCCTCACCATATCAGGTTAACTGTTTCCTAAAGGTATGCATATAAAGATTTGAGCAAGGGGAGTACATACAGACTAAATTAATATCAGGGTCTGTTCCAGTCTGATTGCTCTTCCATCAACCGCTCCCATGCAACTAACTACTCTGTTGGAAGGAACATCAGACACTAGCTCCTGTACTAGCAGAGCTATTCATGTTGCTTAATTTGGCCTTATGGGGCATATGGTTCTTGCTCTCTCTCTTTTGTATTTTGTAAATGTTATGGTGCACCATGAAGACTCTGGTCAGACTGGAATGCAAAATCTAGTAAGCCAGGGATTGGGACTGCACGCGTACCCATCCCAACATTTTTGATCTATGTTATGAACACTACAAATCCTATGAGGCAACACAACTCCTCAACTGAACTTACAAACCAATTGCAAATCCAAACATAAGAGAATGTGAGGGCAAAAACATGAACAGATTCACCTGTGAAAAATACATGAAAGTCTTGGAAGAGAATTCACACTAAGACAAGGCAACCCAACTCTTCTACCAAGAGGTACCTTGGTAATTATCCACCAGGGAAGAACTGTCTCTATATATAGAATGGTAACTAATCTAGATGGTTCCCAAAGTGAATCAACTATGTATGCTGAATAGCATAAAAAGGACATTTAAATTAAAAGTTCTTTGAAAGACTGATATCTCAAAGATACAGGAACAACTACTAGAGATGTCAATTTGCCCAATAAACCTGACAGGAACAGCTCAAGACTATTTCATCATTCCAGTTTTAGCAGGTTATGATACAGGAGAAATGTGATTAATTTGATTCATTAACACAACAGTCAAGAAACTGTTGCTTGGCTGCAACTAGAATCACACTGGTATACTGTTTCTTAACAAGAGTGTATGTTTGTGGTGAGATATCCAATAAAGATTTAAAGTATGTGGTGTGATGAGTTTGCCAAACACTTTGCAAAAGGAATTGCTTTAACTCATTCTGACTTAGACTCTACACTAAAGGTAAACTCTGGGGAGTAACTGAGGCATGCACTTGTCCATGTTTGATGAGTTTTAGTTTGTTGCTTGTTCAACATGATGATGTGGGAAAGTTGCTTGGAGAAGATCAACCACTTGTCTATTATATCCATATCCAATCTATTTATTAAAGCTGCTAGAGGAGGACTGGGTGAATGGATGGTGAAAACAGGACTGCATTCCAATGCCTTTTAAAGAAGCAAATGATCTTTGTTGAATGAGTCTTCACTGGACCCTCCCAACTTAAATAATTATCAGCCAGTTTTTAATCTCCCTTTTTTTCAGTAAGGTCTTAGAACAAGTAGTGGCAACACAATTCCAGGTCTTCTTGATCTGATGACCTAGGTCCATTCCAGTCTGGGTCAAGGCCTAGTTATGAGACAGAAACAGCCAGAGTCACCTTGGTAGATGACTTACGCTGGGAACTGGTCAGGGGAATATGTCCCTGTTGATTCTGCTGGAACTCTCATCAGCATTTCATATCCCCCATCATAATATTCTTTTGGGCCATCTGACAGATATGAGACTCAGAAGCACTGTGCTGCAGTGGTTCCAGTCCTCTTTTGGCTGAATGTTCCAAGAAGATGGGGCTGGTGGACTGTTGTTTGGCCTCCTGGCCATTAATTTGCAGGGTTCTGCAGACCTCAGTACTGTCTCTTATGCATTTTAATATCCATATGAAGCCACTGGGAGAGATCATCCAGAGTTTTAGGTCAGGAATCATCCATATGCTGATGATATCCAGCTCCCTCTCTCTTTACAAAGAGGCAATGGAAATCCTGATAACTATCTGGATGAAGTAGAAGGTTGGATGTGGGTGAATAAACTGAAATTCAGTGCAGCCGAGAAGGAAACGTAGTTGGCCAATAATGGTAACCTGGGGTAGAGATCATAGCCTGTTCTAAATGGGGTTGTGCTCCCTAAGACATCAGGTTCATAGATTGGGAATGCTCTTTTAATGTTTTATATATGTTTTACCCAATGTGCATTGCCTTGGGGCTCCTGTTGAGTCAAAAGGCAATAAATAAATGCCTCAAATACCATTGCTTTCAATGGAAATAAAGCTAAACAACTTTCTCCATGTTGGATAGGTCTTCTGTCCAGCTAGATGAAGAGATGGGAAGAGGAAGAGATGGGAAGCAAGCTTGAATCCACTAACTTGGCTGGGAAGCCAGGTCTGCTTGCCTCCTTCTCTCTCTCAACTGCCATCTGCCATTCTTCAGATGAAGATCAATAGAAGAATGAAAACAATGTTCTCAGTAGGCTCAAAGAAATATGACCCTGTCACTGACAGAGTGATCCTCAGCATCCTAGGTCATCAGAAAAACAACTGGATTCAAGGTGCTGTATTCAGTTAACTGGAACCCTACCTGCTTCTTTGCATCCATTAGGTATTGTTGACAGAGACTGTAGAAGTCCATTCTGCTTCAAGGCAGATACCTAAAAGAGGGAGAAACTGTCAGAATGGAAAAGGGTTCATAAACTGACTGGCAGCTCATCTGTAAAATTTAATCAAGATTAATGTGTTCTGAATGCACCTAAAATGAGATTGGGGCTATTTGGGGAAAGTGCTACCACAAAGTTTGATTTAAAGAAGGGAGAGATAACCTTATTCCTTTCAATGTCTACATTCTCTTGGACGTAATCTGTCATAGCCACATGCTGGCATGAGTGAGGCCAAAGTAAAATAAAGGCAAGCCAATTCCCTTTCTCCCTCTCTTTCTATGACCCTCTTCTTTTTTCACCTCATTTCCACCTTCTTCTTCATATTACTTAGCAATCTAGAACCTGAACTGGTCACTTCCAGAGGTTTTTAAAAAATAGACCAACAGCCATGGGTTACTTATTTCTACATTAAGATCTCCAAAATCTGAAACAGTTGCCCACTTTATAATGTTATATTTACATATTAATAAACAAACACACAAAGGGATGTGCTAGTGCAATGAGAAATCCCTACTTATTCTGAAAACAAAATAACTTATGAGGAATCACCTAGTGCAGACAGAAATGCGTTGGTTAAAGATTTTACCTCTAGGCAGCATCATGGAAACAGCAATCTTAGACTCTGAGTGTAGAGTTGCAAAGAATGAGAACCCTAGCTTTCAAATCAGTAGTTTTGTACCACAAACTCAAATCAGCTCAGAAACAAAAGAGAGTCACCTGCTTAGACAGAGAGCTTCCAAAATATATGTAGCTGTGTGAACCAAAGAGGGGTTTTCCTTCTAAACCAAACCCAACATCACAGTGATCTGGGAGCTTTTTGGATGTATGGAATATGGATGAGGAGCAGAAGAAAGCTGCTGGGGACATGTATGGAGATGAAATGGGAAGTCCATGGTCCTAACAGTTTATAGGGATTATAGCACAAGGATGGGGAGGGGAATGTATGTCATGAAATTATAAAATCCCCCTCCTTTCCCTATAAAGGGGAGTTTTAGAAGGAAGAGGAATAAGAAGATCATCTTTTCTATTCTCCAGGGTTTCCAGTTCCTCGCCTACTTATATAGCAAAAAACCCTCAAATTAGCAACTATGCTAGTCTTCTACCACTATACAGCTGGAGAAAGCTTATGGGTTGGAGCAGTATCTTTTCTTCCCAGTCGACAAAGTCTGATAAGCCACTGTTTACAGAGGCTACTCTAAGAGAGAAGCAATATACGGCAATATCTTGCTGGAGATGCCTTTTTTGCAAATGACAACAGTAGCCTATGACACAGAGATTTCTCAAAGAATACCGAACAAAACAAAAAATGATGAGGAACTCCAATAAGAGACCTCATGGGTAGATTATTATCATGTTTGAGAAACAGGTGTACAGACTTTTATAGATGACATTACACCTGTCATTTTTGAGAACTGGGGGTACTCTTTGGTGGCTAAAAATGCTTTTTACACCATTTCAACTGGTTCAGCAGCTGCAACTGCATCCAATTTGGCTGCAAAGGCTCAGGCTTTAATAATTTTTTTTCATATATTATTTTACCAAAATACATATTAACACTGATATACACACAAAGAATTATGCCGGTGATTTAATACAAAATGATGAGTGCTCTATCCCCAACCAACAAATTTATTTTCCAAATAAATATAATCCTGCTTTTATCCTTCCCTCTCTCTCTTCCCACCCCCCACCCCAGAAACAAAGTCAATTTTTTATTTTAAACCCCTTTCTTTTCATGTGGAGAATTGTATTAATTGTACCTTCTATAATTTTGTACCCCTTCCTTTCTTTAATTGTTTCTATTAGTTTATTCCACTTCCTTAGCCAATCACTTTTATTCAACTGACCCAAGCACCCATTCTTCTAATATAAAATCAAGCATTTTATATTCTGAAATATAGCGTCGCCATTTTTTCATCTTCCATTTTCCCTTGTCTTTCCAACTGTATGCAATAAGCACCTGACGTGCTCTCAATGTTTCAGCAAGTATTCCTCATTTCTATCCAGTCCCAAATCCTTTACATTAAGAGTCATATATTTTTCTTTATTTAATGCCGACTTTTGCCTTATTATTCCATTTATCTCATTATTTTCTATCAAAATCTCTGTACTCTACAGCATTCCCATCACATATGTACATATGTGCCTTTACTTCCACTTTCACATTCATGCCAACAATCTGATAGCATATTTTTTATTATACATAATAACTGCTGTGGTGTTCTGTATTATCTTCCAATTAATTTTAACTGTTGCCCCCTTATTTTAATATTTTTTAATCCTGATGACATCATTTTCCACTCCTGAATTTGCCTACTACTTATTTTAATATCTCTTTCTTGTAATTCTAATAAACTTTCTTCTGGTTTGAATTGGCTTTCCAATAAAGTTTTATAAACCCTCCCTGCTCCATTCCTTTTTGCCCTCCAATCTTTCTTCTCATTAAATCTTCTAGGAGATATTGAGTTTCTCTATGCACCCTCAATTCTAGCAACCTCTTATAAATCCCAGCTAACTGAAGCCAAAATTGTTTCTCAATTCTATCAAAACAGGGTATTTACCCGGCGTTGCCCGGGATTTTATTTTCTCATAGGTAACACTTGTTAGAAATAACTTAAGAATGACCTTATCTTATACCTCAAGAGTTAGATGCGACTGAAATATACAGATTTGAGGATCTCTAATAGATTTGAGGTCTCTAATCCCCCAAACTGTCTTGTCCAGTATGTGTAATTTTTCCCCATATTCCCCAATCCAATTTGTGTTCAGAATTATTAAAGAGTTGTTAACATACAGAGGTTGGGTTCATGAGGAGACTTGTTGCTAGGCTTTGTCTCTATAGCAACCAGCCTATTCAGACCTCTCTGGTTGAGAATTCTAAAGGCCCCTCCCTGAACTGCCAACCCCAGCATTCTATAGAATCTTCACAGCCAACCAATCATATGAGGACTTCCTGCCTCACACCGCCAACCATATGAGGTCTGCACCTGCCTGATACAGACAGACTAGATCACTCAAAATTTTATATAGTAGATAACTTTTCAATCTTAAATGGTTTTCCTGAGTTCTCATATAACTGACCTATAACTTGGTATTCTTTATCTTTTAACTTTTCAATAATTTCACTTAATCCCTGATCTCTCTCCCTATTCAAATATTCTACTGGGTACCATTTATAATTTTGTGCATTCAATTCCTTCTTCCATACCACTCAAGTGGACCTCAACAGGCCTACTATGCAGTGGCGTAGCCAGAGCTTTTGCTGCCTGGGGGCAGTCCCTGAGTTTTTGCCACCGTTCCCAATACACACCTAAAATACTACAAAAAGTCAAATTAAAAAAAGGGAAATAAATTAAAACACTATGTTTATTTTTGAAGCAAAACTTTATTTCCAACATTCTAAAATGTTATTTTTCTTGCTTCTCTATTAGCAAAATAGTCAATAACATTGTCAAAGTCTATATCATCACTCAGTTGCTGTTCTATAGACAGTATGGCAAGATTTCTTAAATGCAAGGTACCTGTTGTAGATTATAAATTCTGGGACTCTCCCTGGAAAACGTACAGTGAAAGGCGGTTTAGCCCACAGTGAAGGCTCTCATTTTACACCAAGAAACAAGAGAATGTAGTAACACGCAATTAGAGGAGATATACTCCAGCAAGCTGTGGGGGTGGGGAGGATTATAAAGCTCAGAAATATTCAGAAAATGGAGACTTGGATGAAGGAATATAGAGCGTGCTGATCAAATCTGCAGATGACACAAAATTGGGAGGGGTTGCTAATACCCCAGAGAACAGGATCAAAATTCAAATTAATCTTGAAAGATTAGAGAGCTGGGCCAAGACTAACAAAATGAATTTCAACAGAGGAAAATGTAAGATCGTCCACCTAGGCAGAAAGAATGAAATGCACAAACATAGATGGGAGACACCTGGCTGGACAACAGTACATGTGAAAGGGGTCTAGGAGTTTTAGTCAACCAGAAGCTGTGAGCCAGCAGTGTGATGCAGCAGTCAAGAAGGCCAATGCAATTCTTGGTTGCATCAATAGGAGTATGGTGTCCAGACTGAGAAAAGCAAAAGTATCACTCTATTCTGCTTTGGTAAGATCTCATCTGGACTGCTGTGTCCAGTTCTGGGCACCACAATTCAATTCAAAAAGGATACTGACAAGCTGGAACATGTCTAGAAGGTGACCAAAATGGTGAAGGGTCTGGAAACCATGCCCTATCAGGAGCAGCTCGGGGAGCTAGGTATGGTTAGCCTGATGAAAAGAAGGTTGAGAGGTGACATGACAGCCATGTTTAAATATCTGAAGGGATGTCATGTGTAAGATGGAGCAAGCTTATTTTCTGCTGCTCCAAAGACTAGGATATGGAGCAATGGATTCAAACTACATGAAAAGAGATTTCACTTAAACATCAGGAAGAACTTCCTGATGGTAGGAGCTATTCAACAGTGAAATGTGCTGCCTCAATGGAATGTGTTGGAGTTCCCTTCTTTGGAGGTTTTTAAACAGAGGCTGGATGGCCATCTGCTGGGAGTACTTTGATGTGTGTTCACCCATGGAAAGGGTTTGGGCTGGATGGCCCTTGAGGTCTCTTCCAACTCTATGATTCTATGGCCATGGCAAGACCCAAGAACTTTTGTGGCCTGAAGTAAAGGATATGCACTCCCAACCACCATTTTACGTACAGAAGTCGATAGGACAAATAGTTGTGTCTTATTTCAATTGTTATGACAGGACAGCATCATCCTAAGAGCAGCAAGTGAGCTTAGGAGGTTTTGATCAGACTTTGGGGCAGGAACAATTCTGGCTTTTCACACAGAGGAATTAGGAGGCTTGGGAGTTCAAGTGCAATGGGTAGGTGGATGGAGACTTCTCTAAAACAGAACCCATTAACATCTATCTATGGAGGAATCCACTTCACTTTGTCCAATGGTAGGGTTGGCCTACAAAGGTTTTAAAGCAAAGTATGAAAGCCCAGATCCATCCTCTGCTCTTGCTTTCTCCTTTATTTGAAAGCAAATGACTATTGTGTTTCCTGTACTGAGCACAACCTATTAGACCAGGAAAAATAATAACTAGGAAGTGATTCTGAGATGAAAAGCATGGTCAGGGGAAAGGTTCACTTCTACTTCCCTCCCACACAGCACTTCAACTATCTGCCAAGTTGGGCTTTGTTAGGATTCAGCTACACAATCTTGACCAAACTTCAGAAGCTAGCATGGCAACTGGCTATAATAACAGGCATTCTTATTCACACCACTGTCAGTCTAATCTTATGCACATCTACACAGAAATAAAGCCCAGTGAATTCAACACAACTTATTCCAAGGTAAGTGGTTATAAAACTGTGGCCTACTTTCCTTTGCTGCACTTCTGTTCACAGGACAGTCTTAAGGCCTGTGTAATAGCAACATACTGGGATGGTATTCAAAGTCAAACACCATCTAAAATTCACTATATCTTTAAATAAGGTTAATATGAAAAATGTCCCATCATTCTATTCAATGACAGCAATTCAGAAGTGAAGTTTAGGACCAGGCTAAATAGAGAACATTCACTTGAAACATGCAGCTATCTATTTTAGCTCTTTAAAGTACCACCTACATCCCTTCACAGATCCTCAGTTTTACCAGGATAGACTATTGATGGCTACTTGTCATGGAAAGAGCTATATATTACCTTCAGTGTCAGAGATAGTGTATCTCTCAGTACCCATTGCTACGGAACACAAATCCTCCTGACCTACTTGTTGACTTCCCAGAAGGCCACCCATGAGGATTAGCAGCAGATTCTTTTCACCTGTGGCACTGAATCTAATAATTTAGAGATAGGCATAGATGCTCATTTAGGCAGTTGTTGGCTTTTTAAAATTTAGACTCCTGAGAAATTTCCTTTTAGGTGGTGTTTACCTGGCCCTTTCAGTTTTTATCTGGTCCCTCATCTGTAGGCTGATCTAAGATATCATAAGTGTATATCCAATGCTATCTCCAGTACTTCCTCCAGCAATTCACTGTTAACGTCTTATCTATATCATGCAAGACAATCAGCAGAAAGATTTCTTTAATTGATAGAATATTTGTCTATAGAATTTCCATCATGCTTATGTGTATATTTTTCCATTACTTTCTTGCTATGGGACCCGATCACCACATATGATAACAAGTGCCATTTTCAACCCCACACCTCTAGCATTTATTTTCTCTTGTTTTAAAGATTTTGTTTAGTCTAGCTGGATCTAGGTGACACTTGGACATCATTTTTAGATGGTTCTCTTTTAAGTTTTGGGCTGCTGTAAATTTTTGAGTGTTTTTCCAACTTCTTTCCCAGTTTTCTCGCCCATTTTAGCATTAACTCTTTCACCACTTCTGTTTCCAACTCTTGATTTAGAAGAATATTATAGAATTGACAGGTTGAGTGATCTGGTTTCTCGAAGACAATCTTCTCAAATTCATTTTGTTGTTTGCTTATATCAATCCCTTCAAGCTTTATACCCATTTTAAATCTTTCTTTTAATTGTAAATAGAGAAACCATTGACAGTTCACTCCCTCTTGCTCTAATTCCTCTCTCGTCTTTAATCTCAAATGAATTCCACTTTCTTCAATTACTAGGTTTTTCTATTTAAGCCATCTTTCATTTAAATCCTTCCATCTTCCAAACAAAGCTTCATGCAGCGACAACCACTGGGGCAATCGTCTATAGATTTTACGCTTAAATTTCAACCAAATCTGCAGTAATGGATGCCTTATGTAGTGATGCATAAATTCTTTATCAATCTTTGCTTTGTCGTACCATAGGTACGCAAGCCAGCCAAAATGTAAGATTGATCCTTCTAGCTTTAGTATTCTGGCCTTTTGTAGTGTAATCCAATCTGTGATCCAGGTCAGTCCATTTGCGTAGTAGTAAGGTTTTAATTCGGGGAGTCCACATCCACCTCTTTCTTATCAATTAATATCTTCTATTTAATTCTTGCTTTTTTCCCCTTCCCATATGAACTATAATAAATCTTTCTGCCAGTTTTTCGTTTGTTATTATGGGCAAGTTTTAGAAAAGATAGTTCATTTTGGGTAGGATATTCATTTTAATCATGGTCACTCTACCCATTAGATAGCCTTAATTTCAACCAGTTCTGAATGTCATTTCTAATTTTGTTCCAAGTTTTTTTGTAATTGTTCTCAAAGAGTTCATTATTTTGTTTTGTAATTGTGATGCCAAGATATTTTATCTTCTTCTCATTTTTAAATCTGGTTATCTTAAGTAAATCATCCAACTTCTCTTTCCTAATGTTTTTTGCATACAATTTTTGTTTTTTCTTTATTGACTTTGAACCTTGCAGCTTCACTAAATTTTTCAAAGTTTTCCATTAATTTTTCAATACTTTGTCTTGGATTTTCTAGAAAAATCACCAGGTTGTCTGTGTAGGCCTTGAGTTTGTATTTTTGTCCTTTTATCTTTGTCCCCTTGATTTCAGAGTCAGAATGGATAGCTCTAATAAGAACCTCGAAAACCATTATAAACAAAGTGATAACGGACAACCTTGTCTTGTACCGTTCGTGATTTCAAATGATTTCATTTTTTTCTCCATTAATTATAAGCTGGGCCTTTGAGTTTTTATAAATTTCTGCAATCCAATTGATAAATCTTTGACCACAATTCACCTTATTAAACAAAGACAGCAAAAAATCCCAATCAACATTGTCAAAGGTTTCTTCTGTGTCCATGAAGAACATTGCAAGTTTCTTTTCATTGTGTTTTTCAAAGTATTCTATCATGTTGATAACTGTTCTTATATTATTTCTTATATGTCTTTTAGGCAGGAAACCGTTTTGGTCTTTGTGGATAGTTTGTAGTCTTTCTGCTATAATGCTGGCAAAGATTTTGTAATCGACGTTCAGTAGCAAGATAGGCTGATAACTGCTCGGGTCTTGTAGGTCTTTCTCTTCTTTTAAGATCAAAGTTAAGTCTGCATCATTCCATGATTGCGGCTTTCCTACATTTGCAATTTCATTGAACATTTTATGCACTGGAAGAATTAATTCTTCTTGACAGGATTTGTAATAAAGTGCAGTCAATCCGTCTGGTCCAGGTGATTTAGATATTTTCAGTTTTTGTACTGCTTCTGCGATCTCCTTGATAGTTATCACGGAATTCAGAAATTTATTTTGTTCTTCAGTCATTGTTGAAATATTTTGTTGTTCCAAGTATGTTTCTTGCATTTTCTTTTTTTTCTGATGATGTTGTACAGCTAAATAAATCACTGTAATATTTCCAAAACACATATTTTATTGAGTCTTGATCTGAGACCCCCAACTTCCCTTTTTTGACTTGTAGGATCAAATTTTTCTCTTTAATTTTTCTTAATCTGTAACCTAACCACTTACCTGGTTTGTCAGCATACTCAAATTGTCTTTGCTCAATTTCAGTTGAATTTTCCAATCTAATTTGTTCTTGCAATATTTTAATTTCTTTCCTAATTTTATTATTAGAAGTATCATTTCTTAACCTGCCTTCTTTGTGTTTGATCTCCATCATAAGTTTCTGTCTCCATCATAAGCTTCTGTATTTTCTCTTGTCTTTTCTTTTTCCATTCTGAATTCCATTTAATAAATTGGCCTCTGATTACCACTTTGCCAGCGTCCTAGATCATTTTCACAGTTAGATCTTCAAGTGTATTTTCTTTAAAGTAATGTTTCTTTGGCTTTTTCAAAGGATTCTTCCTTTTGGAGTATGGAATCATTTAATTTCCAGTTCTAAGTATGATTTCTTCTTTTGACATTTAATTTTAGCTGTATCGGGTTGTGGTCTGAGACTATTTTGAGCAATATTTCCATGTCCTTTATTCTTGTATGAAGAATTTTGGAGATTAAGAGCATATCTATTCTTGACATCAATTTGTTATAATTTGAATAAAAAGTAAACCCTTTGGAATTTCCATATTTTAATCTCCAAATATCTGTGAGTGACATATTTTCCATTAAATTAAAGTTTGCTGTGATTGTTTTTGTATCTAGTCGTAGACAATCTATCTATTTTATCATTCATATCCCCCATTATCAAAATTTTCTCCTGGTTTTTTCTTGTGTATATTTCATCAGTCCATCTTCAACTTTCTTGTAAAATTTGCCTTTATCTTCTAATGGGGAATAGATACCAACCACCAGTAGTTTAGAGTACAGTAAATGAACTTCCACTTCACTATAGTGGCCTTGATCATCTTAGAAAACTTTTTCTGAAGAGAATTTGGAAATTACGTATATGACCACCCCTCTTTTTTTCTTCTGGTAAGCTGAAATAAAACTTTTTCCAAATTAAGGGTTTTTAAAATATTTTTTAATTTTTTTTAATATTTAGTATCAGATTCATGAATTCTGGTTTCTTGCAGACATACCAGGTCTAATTTATTTTTTTCTAAGTAATGAAACACTTGTCGACGCTTATAGTTCGAATTCAGCCCCTTCACATTCCACGACAGAATTTTCAGAGACATTTTAGTGATTATGATTCTTCCCCTTCAGTTAATTTCCCTTCTAGATCCGGTTCCGGCAATTCCTCTTCTTCTTGATCCTCCTCTTGCTCTTCCTCCTCTGAGTCAGTATTATCTTCTGGTTTGCTCTGGGCGTCAGCTGTTGACTTTTTGTCCTTCTGTTTTAGTTCCTCTTTAGGTCCTACAGTTTCTTATCCTACAGTTTCTTCACTTCAGATGGTGTGGTAACTTTGTGTCTTTTTGCTTTATGAACAAATGAGATTCCCTCTGGTCTCTCCCACTTGTACTTTATCTTTCTGTAAGAGTTGTGTTAGGCCTTTGTATCCTTGTTTTTTCTTCAGTATTTGGAATGGTATGTTCTTAAATATCTTTATCCCTTTTTCATTCAGAATTAATTTTTCATCATAATTTCTCTGTAGAATCTTCTCTTTTATTCTGGTTCTGGTAAAACAGACAATTATACCCTTTGGCCAGTTTCCTTCTTTTGCAATCTTCAATCTAAAAATTATGTCAATTCCGGCCTTCTTCTAGGATCTCCATATACGCTGCTAATACTGGAGTTAGTCTTTCGTAAAGGTCTTCTTCTCCCATCATTTCTGAACTTCCTCTCAGTTTGAGACATCGGTCCCTATATCTCATCTCTTGAATTGTCATCACAGTCTCATTCTGTCGATTATCCTTCAACACCTTAGTGTCCATTTCTGCTTGTTTTGTCTCATCCTGTAGACCTTTCATGTCTGATTTCATCATCTTTATGTCCTTATTTATTTTGTCAATTTTCTTATTAAAACTTTCCAATTCCGTTTTAATGTCCATTTTTATCTCTGCTCTTGTGTCTTAACGCCTGTCTGATTTCTTGCTTGAAGTTTCATAGCTCTGTTAGTATTTGTTGACACATCTTTGGAATCTGAGCAGATTGGTCTAGGGAGGATCTTCTATCCAAAGGAATTTGGGATTGTACAAGAGGTACAATCTTTCTGGATGTCATTTTAAACAACATTTATCTTAAATTGTTGTTTAGAGTTAGAGAGCAGAATGATCAGAGTCTACTATGAAATTCTATGAAATTATAACTTAGTAAACTATTCAAAGGCTATTCAAAGTAAAATTACTCCATATGATTCCTTATTTGGTCACTAGGTGGAGTCCTTTACATAAATATGATTTTAACTCTTGAGCTCCACTGAAATGTTTGTCTTCTATACAGTGTCTTTGTTTACTTTTGTTCCTTGTCAAGGTCATATAAGACAGCTATACTCAATCAACTGTCTTCCCCCAGGCTATTCAAGGCTGCCACAGCCTATTCACAATCTTAATATCTTAGTATTCTCTATAAATAAATCTAGTCATTTTTTATAGTTTTTACAGTTATATATATCTACTTATATATCTATAAATACTTGTATATATCTACATATACATCTATAAATAATGTATATTATTATATATATTGACAGTACAGTTCACTTATTAAAGTTATCAAAGTAAAAGGACAAGGAAGGTAACAGAGACTCTTAATCTACACAATCACTTCGATGTACTTGGCCTTACAAACAATGAGGAGCACTACGCCGAGGGAACAGAATGTCAACAAGAAGGAATCCAACTTCGGCAACAGGAACTAGATCAACGCTCCCAGCCTCAACAGAATGCTCAGGCAGTCCTAGCAGAACATGCTCATCGAGGAGCCCAGGACAAGCCTCAGAAGAGGAGACTTCTGGTTGTTGGGGACTCTTTGCTCGGAGGAACCGAAACAGCAATTTGGAAACCAGACAAGCTCAATCGAGAGGTCTGCTGTCTTCCTGGGGCCAGGATCCACCACATAACAGAGAGGCTAACCAGGCTGGTCAAACCCACTGACCATAAGCCCCTCATTCTGGTTCATGTCAGAACCAATGACACTGCGAGGAGCAGCTTTTATCATATTGCAAAGGACTACAAGCATATGGGGACGAAGCTTAAGGACCTTGGTGCGCAGGTGGTCATTTCGCCTCTCCTCCCTGTTCAAGGATACGGCGCACATAGGGAAAGGGCAATAGCAGAGGTCAACAACTGGCTCCGCACATGGTGCCGCTGGCAACGGTTTGGGTTTTTGGAACATGGCCTGCATTTCCATGAACATGGGCTTCTGGCGAGGGATGGGTTGCACCTCACAAAACTTGGCAGGAATGTTTTTGCAAACAGTCTCGCAAGGAGGATTAAGAGGTCTTTAAATTAAGTTTCACTGGGGAGGGAGACAATATTATTCAGGGCAAGGACTCGGAGAGCACAGAGGGAAAAGGCCCAAATGATACTGGACAAGTAGTACAAGCGGCCAATGGCGGGAGGAGTAGAAACAATAGTACAGGACTTGCAGGAAGGGCCCGGGGACTTAAGTGTCTCTACACTAATGCAAGGAGTATGGGAAACAAGCAGATGAACTTGTACTCCTAGTACAACAAAATAAATACGATTTGATAGGCATCATTGAGACCTGGTGGGATGAGTCTCATGATTGGAATATAGGAATAGAGGGGTATAGCCAAGTCTGTAAAACTAGACCAAATAAGAAAGGAGGAGAAATAGCCTTGTATGTTAAGGATGTTTTCACCTGTGAAGAGATCCAGGACTTAAATCCAGAAAGCCAGGTCGAGAGCATTTGGGTAAGAATTAAGGCAGCGAAAAACAATAGGGATATTCTGGTGGGGGTTTACTACAGACCTCCAACCCAGGCTGAGGACTTGGATGATGCCTTCCTCAACCAAATGACTGCACATTCAAAGAGGAGAGATATAGTAATAATAGGAGATTTCAATTACCCAGATATATGCTGGCAGTCAAATTCTGCCAAGACAGCAAGGTCCAGCAAGTTTCTTGCTTGTCTTGCAGACAACTTCATGGTCCAGAAGGTGGAAGAGGCCACAAGGGGATCAAATATTCTAGATCTGATCCTGACCAACAGGGATGACCTTGTTAATGAGGTAGAAGTGGTTGGATCTTTAGGGGTGAGTGACCACGCCCTGTTGGAATTTGGCATTCAGTGGGAAGGAGAAGATAAGGGTAGCCAGACACTCATCTTAGATTTTAAAAAAGCGAACTTCTGTAAACTTAGGGAGCTGCTGGCTGGAATTCCGTGGTCAGGAATAGTGAAAGGGAAAGGAGTTCAGGAGGCATGGGAGTTCCTTAAAAAGGAGATACTGAAGGCAGAAGTCTACAACTGTGCCAATAAGGAGGAAAAATGGAAGGCATCTGAAGAAACCAGAATGGTTGACTAAAGAACTCTCAGCTGAGCTAAGTGTAAAGAGAAACATGTATAGGAAATGGAAGAAGGGGGAAACCACCAAAGAAGAATTTAAGCAAATAGCTAGGAGATGTAGGGAGGAAGTCAGAAAGGCTAAAGCACAGAACGAACTTAGGCTGGCTAGAGACATTAAAAACAATAAAAAGGTTTTTTTTAAATATGTCCACAGCGAAAGGAAAAAGGAGACAGTAGGGTCGATGCACAGAGAAGATGGTGAATTACTCGCAGGTGGAAGAGAAAAGACAGAACTACTTAACACCTTCTTTGCCTGAGTTTTTTCCCAGAAGGATACAAGAACTCAACCTGGCGGTTGGGGAACAGGGGAGGAAGCAGAGGAAATGAGGCACATTATAGGTAGAGAGGTGGTACAGGAATACCTGGCCACATTGGATGAATTCAAGTCTCCAGGGCCAGATGAATTGCATCCTAGGATATTAAAAGAGCTGGCAGAGGTCATTTTGGAACCGCTTGCTATAATCTTTGAGAAATCTTGGAGGACAGGAGAAGTTCCAGCAGACAGGAAGAGAGCAAATGTTGTCCCCATCTTCAAGAAGGGAAAAAAAGAGGACCCAAATAATTATCGCCCAGTCAGCCTGACATCAGTACCCGGAAAGATCCTGGAGCAGATCATTAAGCAGTCAGTTCCTAATCATTTAGAAAGCAATGCGGTAATCACGAGAAGTCAACATGGATTTCTCAAAAATAAGTCATGTCAGACTAATCTTATCTCTTTTTATGATAGAGTTACTAGCTTGATAGATGAAGGGAATGCTGTGGATGTAGCATACCTCGATTTCAGTAAGGCCTTCGACAAAGTCCCCCATGACATTCTTGCAAAGAAGCTAGCAAAATGTGGGCTGGACAGGGCTACTGTTAGTTGGATTTGTAATTGGTTGACCGACCGAACCCAAAGGGTGATCACGAATGACTGCTTTTCATCCTGGAGAGAAGTGACTAGTGGGGTGCCACAGGGTTCTGTCCTGGGCCCAGTGCTGTTCAACATTTTTATCAATGACTTGGATGAAGGAATAGAGGGCATGCTCATCAAATTTGCAGATGACACCAAATTGGGAGGGGTTGCTAATACGCCAGAGGACAGGATCAAAATTCAAAATGACCTGGATTGGAGAGCTGGGCCAAGGCGAACAAAATGAAATTCAATGCAGAGAAGTGTAAGGTCCTACATTTAGGTAGAAAAAATGGAATACAAAAATATAGGATGGGGGACACGTGGCTGGATAGCAGTACGTGTGAAAGGGATCTAGGAGTCTTCATAGACCACAAGCTGAACATGAGTCAGCAGTGTGATGTGGCAGCCAAGAAAGCCAATGCAATTCTTGGCTGCATCAATAGGAGTATCGTGTCTAGATCGAGGGAGGTACTGGTACCACTCTACTCTGCTTTGGTTAGACCCCATCTTGAATACTGTGTCCAGTTCTGGGCACCCCAATTCAAGAAGGATATTGACAAGCTGGAGCAAGTCCAGAGGAGGGCGACCCAAATGGTGAGAGGCCTGGAAGCCATGCCCTATGAGGACAGAGTTAGAGAGCTGGGTACGTTTAGTCTGCAGAAGAGAAGGTTAAGAGGGGACATTATAGCCATGTTTAAATATTTGAAGGGATGCCACACAGAGGAAGGAGAGGGCTTGTTTTCTGCTCCTCCAGAGGCCAGGACAAGGAGCAATGGATTCAAGCTGCAGGAAAGGAGATTCCACCTGAACCTCAGGAAGAACTTCCTGACAGTCAGGGCTGTCCGGCAGTGGAATATGCTGCCTCGGAGTGTAGTGGAGTCTTCTTCCTTGGAGGTTTTTAAGCAGAGGCTTGATGGCCATCTGTCGGGATTGCTTTGAGGGTGTTCCTGCATGGCAGGGGGTTGGACTAGATGGCCTGTGTGGTCTCTTCCAACTCTAGATTTCTATGATTCTATGATTCAATATCTTCAAAAAAAGAAATGGAAATGTCCAATGAGACAATTCATCCAATAATGTCAGTAAATGAAATATATAGCAGAATGGGAATGCTCAGTTAATCATAGAAAAAGTCTGTTCCCCCCCTTTTAAAACTCTACCCACACATTAAGAAATTTCTATTATTAATAAATTTAGAAGTAAATATTAATGAAATTGAGATCAAAATGTAATGTACTGGCACTGGTCCTTGAGCCTTCTTGTTTCTCTCTTCTCTTGTAACTTGTGTCTTTGTGGCATTGTAAGCTTCTTAGTCCATCATAGTTACCCAAATTACTGTGGGGGTTTACAGTATCCTCTCTGAATCAGTAGGAAGAATAAGTGGACATCCTCTCCTCGTCGGATGTCCACTTTCACTTTTATTTTGCTGCTCTTATCAGATGTCCAAGTTTTATTCCTGTTTTATTTATTCCGAGTTTTATTCCTGCTGACATGAGTTCCGTACTGTCCTCGTAATTAATCTTAGGGTTTTATAATGAATGTCAATTAAATGTGTATTAAATGTATATTAGATGTATAGTCTGTCAGAATACGAAAAAGACAAATCTGAAGTCTGATCCAAAGTCAAATACAAATATGCTGCAATCTTCCCCCCAGTGATCTCAGTGAAAACTCTCCTCCCCAGGTCCCATTTCTGTGAGCTCAAGCCGGGTTCACACCAAATATTACGCTAGGCTAAACCACAGAAATCTTTCGTTCGTCTTTGCCTGCTAAAAGTTCAGAGTTTAAAAGTTCTGAGTTCATGAAATACCAACTTAGTTCGCTTCACTTTTCCACGAGCTCAGTGCTGGTCATTTTAATTGTTACTTAATTGATATTTTAATGCTGTTTTTATATGTATTTTAACATGTTTTAATTATTATTGTGATTTAATTTTGTTTTAACTTTTGTTTTTAACTATGTTTCTTTTAATGGCTGTAAGCTGCTTTGAGTCCCCTCGGGGGCAAAAGCAGGGTAGAAATAAAGATAATAATAAATCTTTCAGGCAGCCAAATTCAATTTTAAGCAGCATCATGAAGAGATTGGCTGGAATCCTGTTAGTGAGACACATATATGGTGGTTGCATTTTTTTAGAACAAAGAGGGCTGACAACTACACAAAACATATGTCCCACTTCAGTGTTTGAGTATAATGGAAGGCCCCTGGTTCAGCATCCACAAACACTCTAGTGGATATGAAGCATTTGTATACCTCCCCCAATACAACAGAATACATGACTAAGAGAAAATACACCATATAAAACCTTTTGAGGGGCTTTATTTATCTATCTGAATAAGGGTTAAAGTAGCTTACCTCAAGCTTTGTTGTTTCAATTACAATATCCTTTGATATTTTTACTTTATGTCTTACTAGGATTTTTTTTACTCTGTGCAGCCTTTATAGGGTAAAGTGCAGTAAAAAAGTACTTCTAGTTAATAGTTATAAATATTGTAGGAAGATAGTTATAAACACTGACCAGATAATACCCAGCAAACTACTTTAAGCTTACAACACAATGACTCTTTCTTAGAAAACATGCTTTGCAGTACCATTTTATTCATGGCAGATGTCTAGCTTTATATTATGGAGAAACTGTTTCCGTTTTTGTTTAACTTTTGTGTATTTTAACTGTTTCAAAATACTTTAAATGTTTATTGGAAAAGGTGTTTAGGAAATGCAACCCAAAAACAACAACAACAACAACAACAACAACAGAAGGCCACTGAGAGGTTAGAAATAAGTAACTGGAATACTCACATGCACAGATTTGTAACAAGGATAAGTAACAGGTTGATCTTCATGCTGGTAGTTGTCTGTGCTATGTTGGCTCATACTCTAATGGAAACAATGAAATCAGAGTCACCGGGAATGAATTATCACTTGCCAAAGACTCAAAGACACCTACATTTCTATGAAGGAAAAGAGAACATGTTGAAGCTGTATTCATAGCTGTCTTTGTCAGCTGGCTTTTAGAATGGCAGTCATTAGAAAAGAGTATCTACAAGGCTTAGCAGGAACTGTGCAATGCTTAAATTCATTGTCTTAGTAGGTACAACATTAATGGGTATCTTAGTGGGTACAAAATTACAAGAACTGTAGAGTCTAAATACAACAAGAACAAAAAGAGAGAGACAGGAGGACATTAGATGAGTGGATGTGAGATAGCACTCATCCAAATTAAAACAGCTATGTTTACTTCATGAGAGAATAACTCCTCAACATACAATGGAAGCCAAGGAGCTTTAACAAACTGAAATAGATTGCTACAACAAAGACATACAAACTGTTGTAAGCTCTTTGAGGAATATTCTTGAATATCCTTGTCCTTAAGGAATGCGTATAATGAATATCATCTTAGGAAGCCTAAGATTTCTCAATTTAATATTCATTCTTAGCGGCTAGCCTTCACCACAGCACCATATGGTAGGAACAAATAGCCATAGCCATTTTCAGATTGCATCTACTTTAAGTTCAACAACTGCATACGTTATACAACACTGCTAAAACAAAGACATCATTTAACCAAGTGAAATGGGAAGTTATGCTCCGTCTTCTGCCTTAACATGACTAATCTCTACTAGAAAAGTTAAATGAATGAAAAAATGCCAAATCTGGGCAAGAGAGGGTTAAACTATCTTGCACAGAGATTAACCCTCATTTCTTGCTCTATTAGAGATGCTTAAAACGTGTTTAGCAGGAGAACCCACTAACAAGAGCTGGACAGGAAACTGAACATGAAATGAAGTCATCACACAGTCCTAGATCTTGAAAAAGTTACCTGCTGCAGATTACAATTCCCAGAATCCCCCACCCTACCTAGCCAGAAACTTGTACTTTTAATAGTTGTATAGGCAAGAAATAAGCAGGTACAAAGTTTTAATCAAGAGGGCTACATCTTACCCTTACACTCCCTTTGTGTAGAAGATGAAGCAGCTGCAGCTCCTCTCCTCCTTTCCTTGCTCCAACCACTGCTATAACAAGCAGATTTACTTTGCAGCAGGAAGGAGAGAGCAAAGAAGGAATGGGCAAAAAGATGAGAAAAGCTGCAGCTGTATCAGCAAATTTAAAGGTACATGAATATTCTGCAAGTGGTTGCCAGATGAAGCTTTTCCCAAGACTTCCATTTTCTCACCATGTGCCTTAAAAGACAATTTTGGTAAAAATGAGAAATAGATTTATTTGATTAGTCAAAATATCACCTCCTGCTGCTTTTGCTTTCTATGGGTTACACAACTGTTAAAAGTTCAAATCAATACAGGTTCCCTCTCTCCAAAAATGAAAAAGGTAACTGCTCCGCTAGATATGGAATATTGAAAACTTGTTTTTTTAGATTTTTTTTTTTTACTTCAGCTGCCAGGAGTCCCAGAAAGCACAATGAATGGTAATATACCGTGGGAATATCAAAATATCTGGAATCAAAGAATCAGTGAAAGAATCAAAATATCCAGAGACTCAAAAGTACCCTAGACAAAGAATCCCTGCCTTTGCTAAGGTCCCCCATCAATTTCCCAGCCTTTCCACTAAATCCTCGTATCAGCAGCAGCCACTCTGCTTCATAACCACTGACCAATTAGACTTAGTGATTAACAGCTGTCCAAAATTATTTTCCCATCACACGGCCCTAAGGCTCCATTCCAAGCATTAAGGCCCGCTCACTGCTACACTGTCCTCTCGCCAATGATAAAACTTCTAGCTGGAAGAGGCCTACCAACGCCCCACCTCCTGGGCAATACAGTTCTTCCCTCTGGAACACCTCACCAGTAAGGCCCGCCCACCAATACCTCACCAACTATCTGGTTTCTCCTAGTAGGCCGCCCAGCTAACGAGGCCTGGCCATCATTACTTGTTCGCTATCATCAGCCACACAGCCCCCCCGTGCCTCCCCCCAGCAAGGAAGCTCCACGGCACGGCCCAGGAAGGTCAGATACCTGAGGCGATCCTTCTCTTCGGCAACTGCCTTGGACCCTCTCCCCGACCCCTGCCCCCTTTTCCCCACAGAGGTATATAAAGAACTCCACGTGTCCGTATATTCCCACATTCGCGGGGATGCGTCAGCCCCCTCACCTCCCGCTTCCCTTCTCCCCGTCGGAGTGTACCCGAAGAGGCGTCATCGCGGACGAGCCGGACCAAGAAACGGCTTTTCTCTCCCGACTTCTCCTCCAATCTTTGCTCCGTCGCTAACCCCCCCCGGAATACACACGCACAGGCGCATGTGCGTCCCTTTGCATGCTGGTAGTAGTAGTTTCGGCCTCGAGGAGAGACGGAGAGTCCTCTGTTTCCTTCTGCGTGCGCGTGAGGGCGAGAAATCGCCTCGGACGTTCTGCTGGCGGTTGAGAAAAAAGCACGCGCGCGCCTGGGCCTTAAGCAAGTGTTCTCGGAGTTCACCACCGCTGAGTTAAACAGAGATCTAACTCTCAGATGAGAAACAGGCAGAAGGTTGCGTGTAAAGATAATCATGGCTGCAAAGGTAGAGGAAGGTTTCGAAAAGGATGGTCTGGGTTGAGATTCTTACCAGGGCGTCCCTACTGCACGCAAGAAAATAAGCTTTCCTGAGGCTGGCGGGACGCACTTCTGAGTGTGCACAGCATTGCAGACTATGTAGTCCTGCCTAAACTGAGGAAATAAATATATGTATTGTGCAGAAGTTGTGGCGCGGGCGCCGTTTGCGAAAATTTCGAAAAGCTTGCAATTCCGCTACCTTCAAACCTGTTGCAGAATATCTACCTCAGGGTCGCCTCCAAACGGCCACAGCGGGTATTTAAGACGACGCTTCTATTATTGAACGAGTGAATCCTTTACATACCGGTGGAAAAAAGTCTGAATCGGGTGCGAGCTCTGATGCGGACTTGCCTCCCCCAAAGGAAGCGCCAGGGGAGTTTCACTTTTACCGTTCACCCTCCAAAATTCCTATGCAACAGGCGCTTGTATTTAGGCCTCCAGTCTCACTGTGTAAGAGCCCATCTTCTAAAGGGATGGCAGTATCAAGTCTGTTGCGACAAAAGTCCTGTTGGCGCTTTAAACGTGCGCTGCATGGTTTTTGGTTGACAACAATAAACTTCATCAGCTATGCAAAGCATAACCCAAAATTTCAGGTATACACACTTCATAAAAGTAGAGATGTGATTGTAGACACTGGAATCAGAGATGAATTAAATATACAGAAAGCACTGGTTATTATCAAACTATTCCAGGCATCACAAACCTTGTGGAACTAGATAAGCCAACTAACACATGATGTAGCCTGACAAGAAATTATTATCCTTATTCAGACCCCTGGCAATAGGCTGGAACTTTCTGGTGAACGGGTGACCCACCCATTGCTTGTTTTCCCACTGAACTTTGTTCCCTGTGGTGACCCCTTTATTAGGCCAACAAACGATGCATCGTATTTCATGCCAGCTTTTGAATTGCACAGGTTTTTTCATTCAGCAAAGAGGTAAAAAAAGGGGGGGAGTATCCTGAGCTCTGCTCCCACTATTTGTTGTGTTTTAAATACTGTATAGGCATTGATTACCAGAGTTGGCCTCACCATGAGGCAGTCAGGCAGGGATGAGGAGAGACGATTGTGGGATTTCTTGCCTCATATATCAAAAGAAGAGAGCTAGTGTGGTGTAGCAGATTCTGGGAGACCAGTGTTCAGATCTCCAGTGGGCAAGGGTCACTCTCTCAGCCTCAGAGGAAGGCGCTGACAAGCCCCTCTGAACAAGTCTTGCCAAGAAAACCCTGTGAGGAGTATCTCTTAGGTTCACTACAAATCCGAAAAGACTTGAACATCACGACACACAACATCAAAGTACTTTGTAGGCTGCCAGTGTTATACACACCTACTGTTATGTTATATATTATACGTGCACACACAGACACTTTGAATCGGGCTGGGGTGCCACTTGTTGTTTTGCCCCAGGCCGCAAAAAGTGGGCGCGGCGCCGGGGTGGGCGCGCGTCCCGCCCCGTCCCCACCAGCCCGCCGCCTCCCTCGTCGGCGTAAAAGCAAAACCCGGCCTGCGTCTTTAAGGGGCAGGAGCGCCGGCTCTCGGACGAGGCGGCCGCGCGGTGCCTTTTGAGCTGCCTGCCAACTTCTCGGTCCCACTTCGCGGCGCTCCACGGAGTAGTCATGTGGGTGCTCCTCCTCCTCGGTGCGGTCCTTCTCTTTGCCATCCTCAAGGCGCTGGGCTACCCGGGAGACCCTTCAAATAACCCTTTCCAGGAGGACTCAAGGCGGCCACCTGCGCCTCTGGTGACGGATAAAGATGCGCGGAAAAAGGTTCTTAAGCAAGGTAGCGCTTGGAGCGGGGGGGGGTGCGCGCGTTGCTAGTGTAGGAACCGGGCTCGCGGGGCGGGAGGCGGAGAGGTTGCGGAATGTTTTTGGGAATGGTAGTCTCTGTGTGAAGGATGACCGTCCTTGGAGGGCACGTAAGGAGTTATTTCTAGTGCAACGAAATAAGGTTAGAATACTCTTATTCCTTTACTACGGAACAAATCCCTTAAGCGCAGTATTTACTTCTGAGCAAGCAAACCTCAGTGTTCAGCAGGGCTTACTCTCAGGTAAGTGTGCCTAGTTTTTTCATCTCTGGTTGCTCATTGGCAAGACAATGAGATTCTGTCTCTGGCATCTGAAGTGTAAAACGATCAGGTTAAGACAGGTAAGTGATGGTGAAGAACTTGATTTGTAGGAAGCCATTAGGAGTTAACGGTTACTGGAGTAAATAGTGGGTTAATTCCACATGAGACAGCTTGCTGTGTTACCCAGCAAACAAGAATTCATAGACATTTCCGGGGGTTAGCCATGTTGCTGAGCCAGCATGGTGTAGTGGGTAGACTGGGACTTCAGGAGATCAGCCAAAGTGAAGGTAGCAAGCGGGAATGTAATGTAACAGGCTTATTTCTTAGGAACCACCTCACCATAGTATATATGAATTAGTCCTAGGTATGTATAGCACAGGACCCGATGTGGTGCAATTGAGTGTTGGATTAGGACTCCAGCAGACTAGGGTTTGGATCCCTGCTCAGCCATGGAAACCCACCAGTGATCTTTAGCAAGTCACCCTCTTTCAGCTCTTTAGGGGAAGGCAGTGGCAAACATCCTCTGGATAAATCTTGCCAGGAAAACGCTATTATAGGGTCATCATAAATCAAAATCATGTTGAAAGCACATAAAAACATCAACAAGCCATGTTAAGTCTGTTGGAGCAAAAACAATTGAGTCTTGTCAAGTTTTATTTGACACAAGTTTTTACTGAGAGTAACCCACTTCAACAATTTCTTGTATGCAGGAACCCTTAACTATGGCCATTTCTGCATTGTTAAACTGCTGCTATTCCACTTTCAATGCCCTGTGGAATTCTGGGGTTTGTAGTTTACTGAGACCAAAGAGCACTTTAGCTGAGAATTCAAAGTGCCAAACCCCAGAATTCCATAGGAGGTTGATAGTGGAATAGCAGCATTTTAACACTGTAGTGCGGAAATGGTCCTTGTTGGGGTTTAAGGTGTCACAAAACTCTTTCCTGTTGTTATTTTGCCATAATTATAGTGAGCTACAACTTAACAATTTAGGGTGCTCCTAGAAAGATGTGTCTTCTTGCTAACAATAAGAAGGCATTGGGCACTTCTTCCATCTTGTCTTTCTTGTCAGATTTTTTTTTCCCAGTAAGAAAAATGTGGAAAAACATATGGTGGGAAAACACAGAAGGTTACAAAGGGAAAACAATGACACATAGTCTGTTGGAGAAATGACTTGTCTGGGAGCATCCTTGCTCAGAGCAATATCTTGTGGCACCATAAAATAAAACCTTATAAAGTAACCAGTCTACAGTAAAAAGGAAACTTCCGATGGACTTGTAGAGAGATGCTGAGTTAAAATTCATGAAGATGTTCCAGTTTATCACCATAGGTTTGAATGAATGATGTTTTTTCATTACACTGCGTGTGTTCACTGGCTTAACTAGTATCAGCTTGTTGCAGTTATCTGCAGTAGTTGGATGAGCTGCTGGTATTAATTGTCATTGCCCATACATTCTGCATTCAATTTCTCTCTGGGTTCCCTTTAAATAATTCAACACCCTGAAATTCCAGGTTCATGCATATGACAAATTTAATGTAGCCCATGAAATCTGCTATGCTCAGTAGGTTAGTCCTTAAGTTATCACAGGACTGCTTGTTGTTTTTGCAGCACTTTATAAGTGAACTAGTTTATATGATGGCAGAAACCCTTGAGCCCACATTTAATCATGTGCAGGTAGCATTACACTTAGCTGGTAGCTACATACGTCTTAGTTGTTTCTATTTATTTGTATTCTGCCCTTCTCCCAAAACTGGAAATCAAGACAGCTAACAAGAAGATGAACCAAATATACAAGTATAACAGTAATTATAATTAAACAAACTGATATACTCAATAGAAATTAAAACAATAGCAGTAAGGAAAAAAATATACTTATCCCTCCTCGACCTGATGCCCTCTAGACGTTTTGGACTTTCTCTTCCAGAAGTGCCAGCCAGGATGGCCAAAGGTGAAGAATTATGACTGTTGTTATTTTTCAAACACCTGGGGAACATAAAATCAAGGAAGGCTACAGCAGCTGACCACTGCAGAGCCAAAACAGGCTGGCCAGATTTCAAAAAAGAAAAAAAGGACTAGAAGGAAGATATGATAATACCTGCTTAAATTTCACCTTTTACATATCTGTTAAAAGTACAGGAAGCCTGTCTTCCTCCTCCTCTCCGTCACCCTTTGGCCACTCTTAAGCCAAAAGGTCATGAAATCTAAGAGGTGTATTCTGTGAAACTGCTTATATAAAACTCAAGTTTGCACAAAGTAATCTCAGACTACATTATGCAGCAGTGGCCTCCAGATGTTTTTGAACTGCCTCTCTTATCCTTTGACAGCATAGCAATATGAAGAGTGCTAGGCGGTGCAAGCCAGCAACACTTAAGAGATCTGCGCTTTGCTCACCCCCACCCTACAGCAATATTAGTTGAACAAAACATTTTTAAAGCTTTGCTTGCCCAACTTAATACTTGTAGGAAGGATTCTACTTAGTCTTGTTTGAGTCTAAAATAAAGTTGCAGATAAGTTCTAGTTCAGAAATATTTTGCAGTAGTCTCCCTTTTGTTGAAAGAAATGGTCACTGTATTCTGTGTTAGTAGCAGGTCCAGATGCTACTATGGTACAGTTGATGAAATTGTTCCTGGGCCTTCACAGGTTAATGGTCTGGTGCTGATGGAAAGAAGGTGTAGTTTGCCTCCTCTTCATCCCCAGTTGTTTTCTGAATTTCCAAATCAAACATTGAATCAATATTTTTGTCCAGTACTTGAAGAACTGAATAATTAATACATGGGATTATACTATTATTCTCATTGAAGCTGCAGGGCTGAACATGGGTTCACATGTGAAGATTTGTGCTGCTGTCTATTGCATTTTGTATTTTATGTACTATTAATTGATTTGTTTTATTTCTTTTTAAATTCATATTTTTTAATTTTAATACAAACAAATTTACAGCAGAAGAAAAGAAAAAGAAAAAACTACTATAAAAACTCTATACATTAACAATTGACATATATAACTAAAGCTAAGCTAAACTAAATTAAACTGAACTGAAACTAAAACACATTACAAAAACACTAATCTATTACCATAAACACAACCTAACTACACTAACACACAAAAAACTCTGATCCCCCCCCACCAACTGTCTTAAAAAAGGACAACCGAGTTAATAGAAAGTGTCTTATTCTACCATTAGTGATCTAACTAAATTCAACTTATTAGAATTACTAGTAATCATAATCATAACCACAGATTGTTAGGTTTTTTACTGCTTAAAAGGTCAATATATGGTTCCAGTCATTCAAAAAATCTTCAATTGGTTTATCTTTTAAAATCCATGTCAATTTGGCAAAGTCTGATACCAAAATGACCCTTGCTTCTGTTATCAAGTGCTTCATTCTATTTCCAAATTTGGGCAGACAGCATTCTTGCAGCTGTTATATATCAAAGAAGAAGTCCATATTTACTAACCAATTATTTATCAAAAATCCCAGCAAGAAAATTTCTGGTGACATTGCAAAATCTACCTTTAATTTTTTTTCAATTAGCATATACAGTAGCCCCTCCACGTTCTTGAGGGTTTGGGGCACAAAACCCTCGCAAAAGTGGGAAAAACACAAATAACTCCCCCTACAATTCCCCTCTGATTCTCCTCCGGAGCTTCCCCTCTCCCATTCCATTGCCTCTGGGCCCAGTGTTGAGGCGGGGGGAAGACAACCTAAAAGGCTTACTGATACTTTCTCCTCAGACAGAGAAGGGAGTTTTGGAGTTCTGATTGCTTCCGGTGGCCATCTTGAGAAACCAGGAGTAGGAGCAAAGAGACCACCTGACCAATCAGTGGCCATTAACCGACAGAATGTGCAACCACATGCCAGAGAGGCCACATCTTCAAGCAGTGGGAAGGGGGCATTGCATACCCAAAAGGAAAAAAAATTTCCATTTTAAACACAAGCCTGGGGTGAGTAATGTAAGGGATGGGAGGAGGAAAATGGGAGGAGGTAAGCATGTGACTTGCGAATAATGAAATTAGCAACGGTCAAAACCGTGAATGTGGAGGGAGGACTGTAAATCTTAAGCCAATAGCTTTTTGCCTTCTTGCAAGTCTATGACACAGACACACACACACACACACACATATATATACACATACATATACGTACACACACGTCTCCTTTCTTTTCCTAACAATCCCAACAAGTTGTCAAAAATGTTCTTAGACATTTTTGACAGCTTGTTTGGAGTTGGACTTTTTTTCTTTTAAATTATTTAAATTGTGACACAAAATAGATGTTATAGCTTTAGTCCACATTTCCCCCATACCTCAATTTGTTCATTATGCCCAAAATTTTGAGTCCTCTTTTTTGGCAGTGCTTCAGGAACCCAGTCACTTTAATCTGGTTTTGATTAGCAGTTTGCATAATTTTACAAGCAGGAATCTCTCCCAGTATCAAAACCTGCACAATATTTAGCTGTTTTCATTTGAGTCATCCAAGTGGGAGATTATATTAATGGGTAAACTTACATAGATGTAGCTAACTGGTTAGTATGACCTGTTTTTACCCTAATTGAATTGTAACAGACCTTTAGTGAGAAAGATTTAAGCTGCGATCCTAACTACACTGAACATAATGCGGCTTATCTCTGAGCACTGACTATTCATGGCTTCCATGTCAGTGGGGCAGTGAAACTTCCCTAGGCTTTAGTCTGAACATAGAAGGATTTATCAAAGATGCTGAACACTACCTTCAGGTTCAGCATCTTGGATAGCAGTTTTAAAGTTTAGACTAAAACCCAGAACAAAACCATCACATCACTGACATAACAGCTACCAACTGCCGCTGCCCATGAGTAAATATGCATAGAGGCATACTGCTATGTCATGAAACTCACTTTCCAACTGAAGTCAAGGGGAGTTACTTGCTTGGCCCTGACTGAATTTTACCCTTTGAGTTTCCTCTGCTTTTGAGCAAGCCTTTTGAAGGCTTTTAGCTTCACTGCTCTTGTGACTTCTAAGAATAGAAATAATATAAATATTGTAATTATTTGAGTTTGACTGGAGAACCTTCTGCACTCCTTTTTTTTCTTCCCTACAACTAGTTTTGTTGCTGTAACAGGTTTAAGACTTAATTGTGGTACACAGTCTCCAGTATAATTTAGCAAAGAAGTGCTAGAATCGATGTGAGCCTGTTATTTGTTTAGGAGTTTCATAACAATCTTGTCTCAGAACCTAATTGCACTGGGTTACATCCATTAGAGAGGGAAGAAAATCAGTTCTGCTCCTTCTGACCAAAATATCATGTTAAAACAGTATATCGAAAGGGGTCACAAGACTTCAGTTCATCATACATTAACTGACCACATGATGGGGGCTGTGCCAGCTACCTCTGCCACCACTTAACGTGCTTACTACCCATCCCATCCTTCCTAGTGTGCATTCAATGGACATGAGTCCTCCATGGCATATTGAAATATGCACACTGAGTCCCATGCAAGGTCAATAAACAGTGCTCTCTAGTGGTTAGTAGTGGGACTTGGCAGATTCCCCAATGAGGCAAGAAATTCACTGAGTGATCCTAGGCCAGTTACACTTTCTCAGCCTCACTCTCTCTTTCACAAGGTTGTGAAAGAAAACTACATATGCCACCGTGAACACATCTTAGGATATAGATCTAACTACAGTCAGCTCTCCTCATTCGTAGGTTTCACTTTTGCGGATTCACGGATTATTTGCTGTCACCTTTGCTGCCTCTTTATGTCATTTTTAATAGAGACTGCAAGCCTCGTGAGACTGAGAAACTCTGAACGAGGCTTGCAAGTCCCTGTTAAAAATGGTGTGGGGCAGCAGAGAAGGTGGCAGTAAGCCCCACCAGCCACTCACTTCTGCCTTGTGAAGGAACCCTGATGCCTCAAAGGAATCTATGGTGGGTTGAATATGGGGACCATACTTTTTTGGGGCGTTCAATATGGTTTGGGAGGGCCAAGAGTTATTCACAGTTTTTCCACTTTCACTTGGGTCCTATGCTCCTAACCTTAGTGAATGTGGAGGGATGACTGTAATATACAAATCAGAGCCAGCATGGTGTAGTGGTTTGAACATTGGACTACAACCTTGGAGACCAGGGTTCGATTCTCTGCTCAGCCATGGGAACCCACCAGGTAAACTTGGGCATGTCACACACTCTCAGCCCCAGAAAACTCTGTGATAGTTTCGCCTTAGGGTCATCATAAGTTGGAAACAGCTGTAAGGCACACAACACACAATATATAAATTATTTGTCCACTATCAACTCTTATGTGGAAGATCTCTTGATGTAGATATTATGCATTCTGCAAATATGCAGCCAGTAAGGGGGATGACCAACAATTATAGTGAGATTATAGTGAAACCAGAGGCAGGGGGCTAGCTCAATGTGCCCACCCACCCCCATACAAGAGGGAGTCATGAATATCCTCTCATATCTATCAAGTGAATTCTGTTCTTTCTTGTACATTAAAATACTGATAATGCTAGTGCTTTTATTATTTAATGCACTATTCTGGTGGCAAGGGACTGAATTAACACAACTAGGATTCTAATTCTTGTTTAGTAATCCAGCTTCTGTCCCCTCTGTACAAAAATGAGAACAATATTGACTTAATTCTCAGGGTTGCTGAAAGGGCAAATGAAGATAAAATGGCAAAACAATAGGCATTTTAGAGCTTTAGCAAATGACAGAAGTTCACTCTAGTGTTCCCTACCCTCACAACAGGATTACCCCTTTGCTCCTTCCTCTTTACAAACAGGATTTAAAACTCCATTGTTTAGCATTTTTAAAAATAGTTTTTCAAAACCAGAAGTGGTCTACAGAGTAGAACATTGGTCCCTCTACCTGCTGCAGTTGCCCAGCAAATATAGGACTTAGTGCATTTGTGCTGTTGCTCTCAGCAAAATGCCAGTACTTCTCAGACTATCTGGTATGAAGGACCAGCAATTACAGTCACCCATTCACAACTGTGGATCTTACTTTCACAGATTTGATAATTTGTATGTTTCTCTAGCCCCTGCTACCCCACTTCAGGTGCTTCTTTGCCAGGGGACTTTTCCCTCTTGGACATCTCCAATCTGGCCTTGTTACCCTGTATGTTGGGGGTCCCGGGAGGGGTGCCCAAATAACCAAATAAAAGCACAAGATGGGGAAATTAAGCTCGAGCACTCTCTTAAGCTAATGAGAGGCAGGGTAACTTCAGCTAGGATCTTTAACCCTATGTATACAGCATCAGGTCAGAGAGCGGCTAGACAAGGTTTTAAAGTAACAATATTTTATTGAAGACAAGAAATGCGAAAGACAAGACATACACTAGCTAACTAAGAAATAGAAATGGAGAGCTTTGGGGAATGGGTAATACGACACCTGGTCTCATAGTCCTGGAGAGAAGATGAGGTTGCAGGGATGGAAGCTCAGCGCGGTTCGCTGAGGGGGGTTCACTGGACAAGCCGACAGCAAGGCAGGAAGGAAGTCCAAAGTGTTCCGAGGTAGTCCCAAAAATGGGGACTTTTTATAGGGTGGATTTTACCTACAGGCTATACCATGCTCGGTGAGAACAAAGGAAATTTGGAGCTGGACAAAGGAATTGGAAAAGGTTAGGTTTTGCATGATGGGCTTAGCGCTCGATGACAATAGTATGGCCAGTATGTAAATGGCTCAGCATAAAGGAATGGCTCGGCTCGTGGCCGTGCGTCTTTGTAAAGATTTGCGCTGAGCAAAGCCGGTTTGCAAGAAGGTTTTTCCCTGAAGCATCGGAGAGGCTTAAGTTGCCTGCCTGAATGGGGTTTGGAATGTACAACCATTAACGGCCGCACCCAATACGTGCTTGTCCGGTGGACCTCTGCAAACATGTGGAGTAGGGTGGCAGAGAAAGGTCAAGTAAAGGCCAAATTATTTGATATCAAAAGGATATCTAGTGCTCTCACCAGACATATCATAACCGTGATAACAATCCCCCCCCCAAAATGGGAGATATTGGGACAATATTGATCATTTTTCCAATTAAACATTTACCCTGAATTTAGAGCCTAATAAGGGACTACTTTTCCGGGGTCGTATCACTCCAAGGGTGAACGGGTTTACTAACTAGTAAAAACAGTCCCTAACTAACCAAAATCCTAAACCTAACTACAAACACAGACAAAACACAAATTCAACAATGGCTGAATGGCAAATGACAATCAATAACAGCAATAGCAATGAACGGTGGTCAATGAATGAATCGTCCCGTAAATGGGGAAAGCAAAACGGCAATGCAAAATGGAAATAGCAATGAAATACTGTGGCGAAATGGGCAAAACGAAGTAGCACTGTGGCAAAACGGGCAGAAGGAGGTGATCCGGTGGAGAACGGGCAACTGTAATGTTTGTGAAGAGTGGGCAATAACAACAGTTCGGTGGAGAATGGGCAATGGAATACTCCAAAAGGTGAACAGTTCTGTGGAGAGCGGGCATTAATAATATTCCAGAAGTGCACTGGAGCAAGAGTTCGTGGTCAGGGGGAGGTGAGGTGCGAGCAGAAAGTCTCTGTGCACACCCCCCCCCGGGTACAGGAAAAGTTCGGTGACTGGAACAAACAACGGATAAGTCCAAGTTGGCTGGGAATGCGGGCAACGGAGACAAGAACAACCAGCATATAGCTGGAACGCAGGCAAAATGTCCGGGTTCGCAGTCCAGGCTAGCCAGGGCGCGCTAGCTCTTTGCAGAATGGGGCTTGCAAGAACAGCAAGCGAAATAGTCCAAGCGGTTACAGTTCATGGAGAAGATGGCAAGCAGTTTGTAAAGTCCGTTGGGGAGCGGCTGGAACTGGATCCCCAACTACGGCAACAGGAACAAGGCTGGTCCCTCGACTGGAATGGTGGTTTTTCGACACACACACACCCCTTGGTGCCCGGGGGTGTGGACGTCTCTGGGCATGGTCTTGGCTACTGGAACCTTTGACCTATGGCTCATGGAAAGAAGACTGACAGATATTATATCCAATACAGTAAACAAATGCAAATGGATGGCATGGAGCCTGCCGGGATTTGAATTCGAGTCGTGAAGACTGGGGATGATGGGAGCCTCAGTGGGGCATTAACAGAATGCCAGGCAGAGTTAAAAGACATGGAGGGGACAGGGGTGACTGCCTCAGACCTTGGTCACTGTGAGGTGGAAAGTGGTCTGACTACACCTCAGTAGAGGGGGCCTCCAAGCGAGAGGTACTGTCTGGGGTGGACTGGGCTTGCAAATTGTGCTTGCTCCAGTATTCCATCAGGGAGCTTGTTTAATACAATCGCATATAAGTTGCTCCTGCTATCAGGGGCACTCTGTTGTGGATGGGGCCTGCATAGCTCCGGGATCTGATGGACAACCTGAGTCGGGGCTTGTTCTGCATAATTACACATAAGTTGCCCCTGTTGGACACTTTAATATGGACTGGGCCTGGAGCCACAGCATGTAACATGAGAGAATTTGTAATGCAATCCTTTGGGTGGATTAGGTTAGACTCTGGTCCTTGGTCAGACTAGGTTAGACTCTGGCTTCCGCCTGCGGGCGGAGGCTCCCAAAATGGTGGAAAAGAAAGATCTAACAGAGACAAGTGAGTGTATGCTTGCTCGTTACCAGAGTGGACGCTGACTCTCCCGGAGATTGTCCCGGATGGTGGGACTTACGTATGCAAATGTCCTAATAACATATGCAAATAGGGAACAATGCACTGGGGCCAGGCATCCTTGCCAATTGTGTGGGTCTCCGGCCCTTATGGGGTGTCGGAAGCACATTCCAATTTTAGAAGGACAAGGCCAAATCACGTGGGGAGTGGAATGGCGGCTCAGATTGTTCTCACCCTAACAATCCAGGCGCACAAGGAGAAAGAGAAGAGAGGTTACCGGGAGGTGGGAGATAATCTGGCCGGTGGACCGGAACTCCAGAGTCAGACCTGGTTCCGCTGAGAGAGCGCCACCCATGGCTCACCCTTTCGTCCCCAAGAACGCCTTACACAAGACCATCCCTCAGTGTGAGAGATGGCAGGCGCTCCAGCCTGACTCACCTTCCTTCTTCAGGGTGCCCGGGCTGACTCTTTAGGCCCAATCCACCTCAGAGGTTACAGGGAGACCTTGGGTCAGCCAACCCGTTGGTCTCCCGCCAAAAGAAGTTACAAAAACAGACTAAACAAACCTATGATACCAAACCAAAACAACTACAAAACTACAGGCAGAACTATTTACAGTTGCTGGGAGCTCAGGAGGGGTTGCCACTCCACCTCCGCTCTGCGCAGACAGGGGCCGTTCAACCTTTGTCGAACGCCTCGTAGATCGAGACAAGCGTCTCAGACAAATTAATGGCTGGTACTCCCTTGCAATTCAAGGAAGTCCGGCAAACTAGAGGGCTCACCTTGGGTCTTTGGGCACCTGGATCTTCCGGCTCTGAGGTTGCCACAGAGGCGGGATCAATTGGCTGACCCTTCCATTCCTTCGTGAGGGTTCCCAAGACTACCTGCAAGAGCGCCAACATTTGCAGTACCTGAAGGAGCGACCACACTTGCTCCTGGGTTGGGACCCTTTTACACAATCTGGTGTGGAGGCCTGGGTTAGGCCTACGGACCTTAGAAACAACAGCCTTGCTAGGTAGGACGGCGATCATCAGGAGACTATAAACCGTCTTTCCCTAGCTAACAGTTATCCATGTCACAATCAGGGTACCGCCAGGGCCCTTAAAGGCAAAGCGGCGGCAAAACAGCCAAACGGAGGGGTTGGCAGTAGCCACAATTGCCTCCGCATGTGAACACACAGTCTATCCCAGGACTAACGGGACTGCAATGGGGACCGTAATGGCGGCACCGCAGTGCGCAGCCGGAACTACTTTGGGTCCCTGAACTAATGGCCATGGGAGCATGCTCCTGTTGCAGGCAATGGACTCGTGGTTCCGCGAGAGAACGATGTCCAAGAGGCCATCGCTTTCACCACGGTTCTCCCAAGCCAAAAACCGACAACAAAACACCTCCAGAGGCTAAGGAATGCCTTCCCAGGTTAGTGCACGGTGACCCCCCCCTGCCGTATGCAGAAGATTGGACACGTTTGGGCATAGGTTCGCAGTGACTAACTGGCTTGGGGTGCAGCACCTGTAGTGCGGCACCGGGGTCCACTAATGGGGTAGCAGGAGGAACCAAAACCAAACCGTCCCTAACTGGTTTTCTGGGTGAGGGGGCCCTTCCTACACCATGGGCTAAACTGCTAAACCCACAAAGACTAAGTCTGGACTGCCACCCAATCCTAGTCGGCTAGCCAAATCGGGATTCCTACCTGCAAATTCTGAGAGACCGGGATTCCTACCTGCGTCTTCTCCAATACAAAACCAAAGCCACAAAAGTCACGGAAAGGGGCACCAAGTGAGCCATGCCTTTCCTAAAGTGCTTCTGTGTGCCTTGCTGCTAAGATGTTGAATGCGTGTAGACTGTTCCTCATGTGCTAGGCCTAAAACACATAAGATCCCAGCCCACGATAGACCCAAGATGGGGAGGTGATTCCCAGGACAAGACAAGAAGAGGGGTACAGATTACCACCCGATAGAACTAACTCACACACAGACACAAAACACATGCACTAAACTGCTTAACAGCAATCTAAAACTCAACTGACCGTTCCCTCGGTTGGCACCACCCGATTTGAGGAGGTTCGCGACTCCTTCTCAAACTGGGGGTACCAGGGTTGCCTGCATGGCTCCACCACTCTGTTACCCTGTATGTTGGGGGTCCCGGGAGGGGTGCCCAAATAACCAAATAAAAGCACAAGATGGGGAAATTAAGCTCGAGCACTCTCTTAAGCTAATGAGAGGCAGGGTAACTCAGCTAGGATGTATACAGCATCAAGTCAGAGAGCGGCTAGACAAGGTTTTAAAGTAACAAATAATATTTTATTGAAGACAAGAAACATGAAAGACAAGACATACACTAGCTAACTAAGAAATAGAAATGGAGAGCTTTGGGGAATGGGTAATACGACACCTGGTCTCATAGTCCTGGAGAGAAGATGAGGTTGCAGGGATGGAAGCTCAGCGCGGTTCGCTGAGGGGGGTTCACTGGACAAGCCGACAGCAAGGCAGGAAGGAAGTCCAAAGTATTCCGAGGTAGTCCCAAAAATGGGGACTTTTTATAGGGTGGATTTTACCTACAGGCTATGCCATGCTCGGTGAGAACAAAGGAAATTTGGAGCTGGACAAAGGAATTGGAAAAGGTCAGGTTTTGCATGATGGGCTTAGCACTCGATGACACTAGTATGGCCAATATGTAAATGGCTCAGCATAAAGGAATGGCTCAGCTCATGGCCGTGCGTCTTTGTAAAGATTTGACCTGAGCAAAGCTGGTTTGCAAGAAGGTTTTTCCCTAAAGCATCGGAGAGGCTTAAGTTGCCTGCCTGAATGGGGTTTGGAA
Organism: Ctenosaura bakeri; assembly: GCA_948474755.1. Taxonomy (NCBI): domain Eukaryota; kingdom Metazoa; phylum Chordata; class Lepidosauria; order Squamata; family Iguanidae; genus Ctenosaura; species Ctenosaura bakeri. The sequence goes on along the minus strand of CAOLHI010004439.1, from coordinate 120,482 downwards.
TGTACAACCATTAACGGCCGCGCCCAATACGTGCTTGTCCGGTGGACCTGTGCAAACACGTGGAGTAGGGTGGCAGAGAAAGGTCAAGTAAAGGCCAAATTATTTGATATCAAAAGGATATCTAGTGCTCTCACCAGACATATCATAACCATGATAACAGCCTAACAACCCTTTAACCCCCTCCTGTACCAGTCACTGCCTGGCCAGCTGATGATGACTTGCATCCCAATTTCTCAGCAATGTGCCCTAGTTTCGACCTTGGGTCTCCCCACCATACCTTGGCCCCCTTCCCACAGACGCAGACACATATGTTTTGTAATTTCTGTTTTTCTGAGGATTCTGTGCCCCAATCATAGGAAATCGGGCTGGCTGTATTTTTTTTCCAATGTGCCAAAAACTGGCACCATATTTGTGCCTATTGCTACATTTGTTCTTGCCTTTCCTGGAAACATGGCAGGGATTAGCAACCATTGGCTCAGGGATTGTCACCAGTTCATGGACCACCACTTAAGAGTAGTTTTGAGAGTAGTAATGCTTTAAAAAGGCTATGCCCTGTTCACTATGCCAAATTGTCTCTGTTCTGTAGAGAGGTTAGAACTCTTCACAGCAGTGATTGCAAAGTTCTCAACTGGGGTGAGAAGGGAACTGACCAAAATTCCTGAGCAAGTTTTTGGTAAGGATGTGGAAGTGGGGGAACCTTTCCTCTGGTAATATGGTGAAATTAACAATACCTTAAATTACTTTATATAACAGACTTGTTATGCTAGAGATGATTTTAATGCGTCACCTCCTTTTAGTTCCTCCAAATTAATTGGAAATACAGTCATAGGGGAAAGCATGTGGAACACATTGATGTGCATATGCATCAGTGATACCTATTTAAAATCTGAAATCCAAAAGCTATATTAACTGGAACTGGCAGTTCTCACTGTATGACAGGTTATGCCTATTTGCTTAAGTCTACCACTCAAGCCAAACCCTATGACAAATTATGATGCCCTTAGTTTGTATGTCTTTCTCTTTCTCCTGTCTTTTTTTCCTTGAAGATTTAAGTTGAGCATAGTTGCATGGGTGAGAATATCTGACAAATATGCTAATTTTACTAACCTGGAAAAACCTGTCAAATGGTTGCTGAGGTGAAATTGCTGCTTCACAAGAAATAATCTTGTTCTCAATTCCATAAAACAAGACAGAATGTTACCTTATGATAGCCAATGAACTTCACAGTGTAGCAAAAGCTGATGGTGTTCACTATCCATATCTTCGCAAAACTGCTTAAAAAGTCTTGAATTTAGTTATTTTATTTTACTATATAAAATTGGCTGATTCATTTAAGGTATGTTTTAATTTTCCCAGTATCTTCTAAGAAACTAGAGCTTCCCTAAGTATGCTGCAGTGGTACAAAGTCACCAATTTTATGATTTTCTTAATCTGTGCTACATGTCCAGAAAGTTTTCCAAACATTGCTTGTAACCTGTCCATGCTAATTCCAATGTATTTCAACCAATCCATGTCATGAGAGGTTATAAATTCATTTAGGCATTTGAATACTTCTTCAGTTGTAGTGTGTACCATGAGAAGATGAACAGTAAGTGTCAGGAACAGATTCACTCTTACACGGATCAACAAACTTAATAGAAGATTTATTGTAACATAGTAAGGGATGCTGTCTTCAGACGTTAAAGCTGTAACATAGTAAGGGATGCTGTCTTCAGACGTTAAAGCTCGAGAATGGAACGTTTTCCCCCCACCTTACACTTTAACAGACAGTTTCTCCTAAGATAGTTGTAAAAGAACGAACGTCATCATGCCAAATGGTTCCTTTGAAATTCCAGCCAGAAGGAATGGTTGGCGCCTGGGAATAGCTAACAGCCTACTATCACTATTTCCTCAGTCTACTGCTATCCTAAAACAATAAAACATGGAGGACTCCCGACAGTAAGTTTTCAAAAATATTTTTCTCCTGCTCATATCTAATGTAGCACCATAAGGTTGCTCTGTTTGTTATGTCTGTTCTTTTGTCCAGTTGCATAGCAAAATAGGGGCATGCAATTTCTTTCAAATAAGTGCTTCTTGTTATGACAAATTGTTGATTTTCATCTTAACTGTGTCATTTGACAAAGGTATTAAGAACTGCTCCTTGGCAGTTTTCTCATTGATCAGTGCAGAAACCATGATTTTTGCAGCAGGTAATATAAGTTCTTCAGCTACTGTGTGTGGTTTTCTAGTTTTGGCTATTAGTTGAGAAACTTCAAATGAGGCCTTCAATGCATTTTCATTATTATAACCAGTCAAGGTCTTTTTTTTATATACCATTTTCTTACTTTCCTGAAGTTCCTGCTCCTTACTTTTGAAAAAAACCCAATGCTCTTTGTGGCATGTTTTTTTTATGTTTACTACTGAGATGTCTTTACAATTTTGGCTACTTCATGGTGTCATTGAATAGTACACACTGTGGTAGGTGCTTGTCTATTGGGCTTGTACACATGAAGCCAATCAACAGACGTTCCTTGCTATAATAGCAGCACTTTTGAAGATAACTGGAAGAAGCTTCATTTTGCTTTAAACAGGATGTGCCCTTATCAACATCATCGGTACTTTTAAATTTTAAATTCAGTCAACAATCCAACCTAAGGGTTAGCCAAAATGTATTGTCATGAAATTCACTGCAATGACATCGAAAAGTCACTTTACCCAACAATAACCAAACACTTTTATTCATAGAAATTGAAGAAGAAACACAATAATGGTTTTTGCTAATTATTCCAAAGTCTGTTTGAACACTTGCTCACACTAACTCCAGCTCTGTCTTCCCAAGAACAATCCCATCCGTTTACACATGAATTTCTTTGAGAACTTTCTTGACACAACTACAGAATTCTGGGAAGCAATAAACATTCTGAGAATGTGGTGGCACAACATGGACAACATTGGAGTTTGGCACACGTATGAAGGTGGCTTGTCACTGTATGCATAGTAGGAAGAAATGTCACATGCTTTCTCTCAGCCACTCAGTATCATTCACTTGCATGTTCTTACCAAGGGCAGAAGTAGCAAATGTGGAGTACAAATGACACAAAAGCAAAAGACTTCTGCTCCCTGAAGACAATGTTGACCATCCTTTCTTTCCTTCCTAACTGTAAAAGCTCATAACATTTTCCCAAGCCTCCACAGACCCCCTGTGAGGATATTGTGCTCACCTAGGGATCCACAGAGCAAAAGTTAAGATCTGTTACTATTTAGGATATTGGAAAATGAACAAAGAAAAGCACTCTTGAAGTTGTAGGTGACCTTGTTGAGACCTGTGATAGTGTTGTCAAAGTAGGTGTGGGGAGAGAGAGTTGGCACCATGGACGTACCTTGTCACCCATCTGTGTCCTTTTTAACAACTCATAACAACCTTCATTAAAATTTGTACTTGTCACTTATCATCATGCTAGTACAGATTACATTTCTATTATAAATCACATTTCCACTCCACCATAGAACCATTAATCTACTGAAACTCCACTCTATGAATCTGAAGAATGGGGCTGAAATAAATTAGTTAGATAGTAGGCTGTTTAAAACTGATAAAAATGAAGCTTCTTTGTTTTCAAAGATGTAGCTGCCTTAGACTCTTGCAGCATAAAAAAGGAGAAAGAGAGTGAGAGGGAAAAAGGGAATATGGCAGCACCTTTGAGACCAACTGGTTCTTGTTTTAGCAGGAGCTTTCACTGATATCATTCATTGATTCAGATGTACTACAGAGTGATATTAACCCCTATAAAGCATATTTGTGGGAGTGAGAGAGACTGTAGTAGAGTCCAAAAAGATGCAAATCTTGACCCTTGCTCTAAATTTTCAAAGGGCTGTGTAAGATGATACATGTCTTTCAGGAGTTTACCATAGCCAGTTATTGTTGATGTGTGTGATGGAGCCTAGGGGTGTGTCTAGCCTGAGTGACAGGGCTGCCCTAGCAACAGGTTGCCATGCAACCAGAGTGGCTCTGTAAGAAAGAGAAACCCAGCCGATTGGTGAGAGAGAGGGGCTGAGGGTGGTGATGAGAAAGGTTCTATGTAAGGCACGGTGACTTGCATTTTAGGATTCCTTTGGTGAGATTTCCAGAGAGAGAGAGTTTTAAGTTTAGCTTTTCAGTCAATCAGGGGCGAGGTTGTCTGAATAAGTGCAGTTACCTTCTCAGAATTCTAGAGAGACACAACCATTTTTGATTTGGGTTAGAAGGTGTGACCTAAACCTGGGAATTAAGCCTTTGAGCCAAAAATGAAGCTAAAGGCCTGTGTGTATATGAAAGTTTTGTGCCTGTATATTGAGTGAAGCTATAAGAAACTGGTTAAATACCTTTTGAAGTTCTGTATTGCTTGGAATCACATTATATTTTGGTAAATTTTGACTCAGTAAAGTATTTTCCATTAATTCCATTCAACTAGAAACACTCTATCACATTTTGAATAATAACTGTGAAGCTTTATTCTTTATACACTACAGTGGCAGTTTTAAAGGGAAAAGCAGGGTTGTATAAAGAGCGGGGCAAGGTACTATAGCAGGCAGGAGAAGAAAGCTGCCATCTCCAGTTTGTGAGGGAAGGAAAAGCAGACCCGGGACCTCTACTATGTGTGAAAAAATAAATCTGCTTATCAACAGTCAGTTTCCAAGCAAATTCTTAAAAATATGTTGCATCTCCTGTAAATGAAATAGAATCAGGATGCAGAGGGAGAGAGAGATTGGTAGATTAAAATGAACAATGTATTATGGTGTATCTTGTTCCTACACACAATCTAATTTTGGATGTAATGGAGCAGATTAGGATAACCAACAGGAAGAGGAGATTGGAAGAGGAGAGTTAGGGATTATAGCAACAGGATTACATTGGGAGGTTGGGGGTCAGGGAGACTGGGCGGGAAAGGGCAGGGATAACACCTGCTAGATAATGTGTTTCTTCAGATCTTCTACTATAGTGTCATAGTAAGCCTGGCTATGATACTTCAGCAGGAGCCTGGAGTTGCTCTTCATTTATTTTATTCCTCTGTTCTAGTCTTTTCCAGGGACAAAGTTCCTGACCATCTGGATGCTATTGTCATTGGAAGTGGATATGGAGGCCTTGCTGTAGCTGTGATGCTTTCCAAAGCTGGGAAGCGGGTTCTGGTCTTAGAACAACATGGGAAGGCAGGAGGCTGCTGCCATACCTTCAATGAGAAGGGTTTTGAGTTTGATGTGGGTAAGGCTACCTGAAAAGGCTGAAAGCAGGAATGCATACGTCTGATTTTTACCAGAGCTCAGAAAGGTTATTTATTTGGACTATAACTCCCAGAATTCCCTCAACAGTACAGGGCTGGAAAAGGAAAGAAAGGAAACAGGGCTGGAAAAAAAGAGTTAACCTCCTCCTCCCTAGCTCTGTGGCCCCAATCTGACCAACTTAAAATATTTATTTTGCAGGTCCTTGCTAGTGATAGGTGATGCTAAAAGTGATACTGGTAATGCTGAAAGATAAAAGATGTGGGCCAAGATTCTGCATCATCAACATAAGCATGACAGTAGACCTCTGTCATTGTATTATGTCTGATAGTGCCACTCTCTTATCTTTGCAGCCTAGCAGCACCCCAACTAACGTGTTTCTGAGGTCCTGCAAATTGGGGTGCTTGGAGATGCATCTGCAGCACTCTTCCAGTCACAGGGCACATTGAGAACAGGTAGCTGGAGAGAACCCTTAGTGTTCTGCCACAACTGCTTTTCTCTGCAAACCAGTAACGTGCTGCAGATGCCATCTCTCAGTGCCCCCCTCTTCACCACTTTGCTTGGGGTACAGTAGTAGGTTTTTGGGGTCACCTTTGATCATTAATGACAATAAACATGAAGCACCAAAAATTACAAGTTTGTAAGTCCATGTTACTACTGAACAGGATGTTGAATTTTGCCTTTATTATGGAATTGTGTCCTTGCATGAATTCAGCTTTCAAATACATAAATTGACAACCACACTCCCTTCCTTAAAAAGTCATTTCTTTGGTCATAAAAAGAAATATCTTTAAAATTTAGCTAACAAACATAACATTCTGATTATTGCTGGACATCAAAAACAATTCCTATAAAGATCTTAGCAATGCTTTTAAAATTTGGTTTAGGACAGAACTTCAACTAACTAAAAATTGGAGGGCTGAAACACCAGTTGCTTATAAGAAGTCCTCTTTGTCCCCACTTGATGCATGAAGACAAATATTCAACAGGCTGCTCTGGCAAAATGGCAAGTCAAAAGTCAAAATGTCACAGATCTGTTTATAGGAAAAAAAATTCTAGGAAGCTGTGAAGATCTATTGTCATTATTTCTTCCTTGGGGGCTTTCTGGGACATGGAGGCATTTGGCTGTCTGTTCTTGGAAAGAGGATGTCTCCACAACTCCTTATAACAGTATCACCAACAATTGCTATACATTATAATTTCCTCAAACCCAGTCTTTTTCAGCCTAGAGTCCTGTAGATCAGCCTGGGTAAAAGTGCAACCCTTGATTGCATGAAACCTACAGGACCCCAATTTTTGGCCCTTGAAACCCCCAGGCCCCCAAGTACCCTCAAATGAACCTGACAATCCCTCATATGTTTAAAATGGGAAATAAAACCAAAACATTGGCCCCAAATTAAACTGGAAGTGACATGGCATTATGACAGTATGACTTCAGGGGGTGCAGCAGCAAAAAAAGTCCCCCACTCCCTCGGCAGTTGTTCATCCCCCTGTAAATGCTTTGGAAAACAGTTCTTTGATACTTAGTACAAGTGCTCAGTGATGGTGGGTGTTGTAGTGCAGCTTATCTGGAGGAGAACCAACTGAGCTAGGGTTTATCAGACAGCACAAAGATGATTGTCTCTTCTGAACAAGGCTAGTTTAACAAGACTGGAACTTGGAGCAATTCCAGAAAGATGATTCCTGCCGTGCAGGGAAAAAAGCTTCATTGCTGTAGTGCCTGCTGCCATCTCAAATACAACCCTTCTTGGGGCCAGACAATGTCCCTTTTGCACTGTGTCCCCACTGGCATGACTGACGCCACCCCAGCACACCATCCATGCCTCTTAACTATCGCTGTGGCTAGAAAATGAGGCCAGGAAAGGTGGTAAAGAATCCTTGAGGAAATCAATGGATCTATACTACCTTTTTTACCCCAGGAACATTTGTTCCAATTGCATCATTGATAACCTTTCTATGACCAACTCACACTCAAGGCAGCCCATAGTTAAAAGCAGTGATTCTGAATTTAGCAGTAAGAACGAACAGCATTATAAGACTTCATCATATAATCCATATCAACAACATCAGACATGGTGCTGAAATTTAGCTAAGCTACATATTAGAAAAGACAGACTCACTCAAACGTTCAGGATTTCAAGGGGAGCCACAAGATGGTAAGCCATACTGGGATGTTTCAAGATGAGGCTTTGTTATGCTTCTTGCTTCAGTCATTGGAATTTGCAGGTGGTCCTCCAGACATAAGGTCTAGTCCTTCTATATTTCCTCACTGCTGCTTCCATCTTTTTTTTCTTACCACAAAGGGTAAAGGCCAAGCTGAGGGGCTCTCACCACCAGTATTCAAAGGGTACTGTGATATATTCCATTTTGTTTTTGTAATGAATGTTTGTGTGTGGTAAGAAAAAAGAATGAAGAAGCAGGTAGGAAATACAAGAGAACTGTAAACACAACACAACATCTGGGCCTCCTATGAAATTCTGTGAATGAGGCAGTGCAACTGCTGAGTAGAAGCCTGATCTGTGGGTAGCCAAACAATTTGTTTAGGGGACAGAAAGGCATGTTGCCTTCTAATTAGTAGCACTGGGAAATGTCTGTCTGGAAGGATACCCATGATATCATTCTTCCATCATAGCACTTTCTGGGTTGATTTCCAGGGATCCATTACGTGGGGCAGATGCATGAGGGTTCCATCCTCCGCATGATGATTGACCAGCTCACAGATGGGCAGCTTCAGTGGGCCAAGATGGACTCTCCCTTTGATACACTGATTCTGGGAGACCCTGATGGTGGCAAGCGATATTATCTACATAGTGGGGAGAAAGAGTACATCCAAGGACTAAAGAAACAGTTCCCTGGTGAAGAGGCTGCTATTGATGGATTTGTGACACTTGTAAAGGTGATCCCTTGTTGTATTTCAGCTTAATTGGGTGGAAGAGTCTTTCAGTCAAATATTTATTGTGATGTTGGTTTTAAAACTTGAATTAGCTTTAAAAAGCAGTCCATCAGATCTAAATTTTCAAAGTATCTATTTAAAATGTAAGCGTATACATCAGCCTGGTGCTTTTAAGATTTGTTAAACCCCCATTCTTCATAGCCAGAATAGTCACTGATTGGACTTATGACCTTCTAAATACAAAGCACATATTTTACAACAAAGTCATAGCTTCAATCCAATTGTACTAACCTGTTCTCCAACATAGCAGGCAACCTATAGCCCTCTAGATGTTACTGGACTTTAGGTCCTATCAGTCCCATCCAGCAGAGCCAGTGGTCAGTGATGCTGAGAGCTGTAGTCCAACTATACCTGTGGGCAACAGTTCACCTACCTCCACCTACCTTCAACATTTCCTGTGTTTCCTCTAGTTAGAGGGAGGTGTTACCCTGTGTTTTGGGGGATCCCAGGAGGGGTGCCCAGATTGCCAATTAAAATGCCAATTGGGGAAAATTAGCTGAACCACTCTTTTGGCTAACAAGAGGCAGGGTAACTTTGCAAGGATCTTAAAACCCAATGTCTACAGCTTCAGGTCAGGTAATAGGCACACAAGTTTCAAAGTAACCAAAAATAACAGTTTAATGGAAAAACAACAGAAAATAAATAACACACACGTACTAGCTAACTAGGAAAAGGGAAGCGGAGAGTGTAAGGGCAGGTAATACGACACCTGGTCTCGTTGTCCTGGAGAAATGGAGAGATGGAGTTCAGAAGAAGAAAGCTCAGCGTGTATGGCTGAGGGGAGTTTCCTTAGATGGCCAGCAGCAGGGCAGGATAGCAATCCAAGGTAGTCCGAAGACCATTTGAAAGTGGGGGTTTTTTATAGGGGAGTTCGTGCCTCTTGGCTATGGCAAGCCAGGTGAGAACAAAAGGAGTTTTGGCGCTGGACAAAGGGTTTAGAAAGGTCAAATTTACCATGATGAGCTTAATGCTTGATGACAATAGTATAGCCACTATGCAAATGACTTGTTTACCAGGCTGGCTCTGCTGAGAGCCGCGCAGCTATTGTGAAATGTACACGTGGAAGTTCCCTGAAGCTGGGAGCAAAGCTTAGGTTGCTGGCCTCAAAAGAGTCTGGAATGTGAAAGCAATTAGCGGCCGCACTAATGTCTGTGCTTGTCCGGAAAACTCACAAACACGTGGAGTGAGGTGACTGAGAGCAGGTCCAGCTAGGGCTGAATTAGATGATATCAAAGTGATATCTGGGTGCCCCCACCCAGGGTGCCAAACCAGAGGTAACAGAGGTAAATGCCAAAATGTGCTTATATACTGAGACTTCCTGCTGCATCACTGAATTGTCTATTTAACATGTTCTTTCTCCCTCCCTCCTTCCCTCCCTCCCTCCCCCCTCTCTCAATCTGTCCCTGTCCCTTGCAGAAAGTTGCCAGAGGATGTGCACTCATGGCTATACTGAAAATGCTTCCTATTCCCTTGGTCATGTTTCTGCACAGGACTGGCCTGTTGGCATTGACCTGTCCTTTCTTCAGGATGCTATCCAAAAATGTTTTCAACGTGGTGGCAGAATTCACTGCAAATGCAGACCTGAGAGCAGTATTCTCTTATATATTCCCTACCTATGGTAGGTTGTGCTAAGCCTGAATGCCATGTGACTGGAATGTATGTTTTCAGAGAGTAATTGTTTCTCTATTCTTAAGAAGGTTTAAAGAGACCTCTTTTAAATGTGGCTGTAATTATAGAAGAATGTTCTGGGCAGGCATTCTGGGTGGTGGAAAGAAAGCTGGGGCCTGGAGTCATTCAAAACATCTAAAGGTAGAGGGTGAGGTGGCTGCAAAGCTTTCTAGCTTTCTGCTGCTTTCTAGCCACTAAATATTAAAGGACAAAAACTAAGGGGAGAAAATATTAAATTGGAAGATGCAGGCACCAGAGGTTTCCAGGGTCACATTGTCTACCGTATGTTGATGGCCCCTGTAGTAGGCAATGTGCAAAATAACACCATGGCTGTCAATGATAGCAAGATTCTCACATTTTGTCCTTCCTGTGCCATTCATTCAATTATAACATGTCATTGAACTGAATTTCCCAGTGCCTGTAAGTAGAAAGTAATAAATAACAGTGGAGGTGGAAAAGGTCAATACAACCACATCCTGCCACACATTGAAAGTGACCATGTCACAAAATGAGCAAGTGGGAAGAAAGATAGGGCTGTTGCTTTCAGGACAACTATGGGAAATTGCTTTCCATAGCATCAGTCCATTGTTCCATCCATGTTGTCTTATTTGCCTTTTCATGACCTGGGGCCTTTCAGATGTTTTCAACTACAATTCCCAGAATTCATGTGCAGTGTCATCCCATTGATGCCAAGTGAGCCTTGCTAGGATGGACATTCCAAAAGCAGGGGTTCACAGTAGAAAAGTTTTCTTTTCAGATGCAATTTCCAAATTTCAGGTGCGTTGTATATGCCACAGCAGAGCTTCAGAGCAGTCAGATAAAGGGGGAAAAACCCCTCTCTAGTCTAGTTGATGATAGAAAGAGAAACCACTCTTGTATAATTTCCACCCCACTAATAAGGCTACATAGCCATAGCCAGCATGATGTAGTGGTTTGAGCACCGGACTACAACCCTGGAGACCAAGGTTAAGTTACCCACTCAGCCATGGAAACCCACTGGGTGACCTTGGGCACATGACGTACTCTCATCTCCAGAAAACCCCATGATAGGTTCACTGTAGGGCTGCCATAAGTCAGAAATGACTAGAAGGTACACAACAACAAAGTAAGGATACACGCGACTGGCATGGATGACACTATAATACTATGACACTTGTTTGGTGGGAGCAAACAGATTCCTCATGTTCCTCATGGTCATCCTTTCAGCTTCTTGTTTTGAGAAGCCCTGTTCTCCCCTCATCTCTCTCTCTCTCTCCATATTCTAGGAGTGATTCCTGCCAAGGCCAGCTTTTCTTTACATGCCGTCCTTGTTGAGCACTTCTTTGAAGGTGGGTGGTATCCTCAAGGAGGGTCCAGTGAAATTATATTTCAGTCCATCCCCATCATTGAACAAGCTGGAGGGAGCGTCCTTACTAAGGCACCTGTACAGAGCATCTTGGTGAATTCTCAAGGAAAAGCTTGTGGTAAGTTAAACTGGGTTAGGAGCTTCTTTTTCACTGTGAAACCATAGGATGTAATACCTAAAAAATTGTGAATCAAGAAAACTCCTTTTTTTAGATTGTTAAATGTGTTTGGTGGGTTAATCTAACCCATCCTTCTGCAGTCAGGTATCTTCCAGATATGTTTGACGGCAGGTCCTATCAACATCAAACTTCACCTTTATTTCTTCTGTGCAAAGTTGAAATGGAAGCATGTCTCTATTGCTTTCTATCACCAGCAGGGTACATAAAAAGACTCCTGTGTGATTTTAGAGCATGACTGTCTCCATTTTCTTGCTTTCAATTGGCTTTTGCATTTCCATATATCTGCAAAAAATGTTAACACAGCTCCAGCCTTTTTCTTCACATAAGATTTGGGTGCATCACTAGGTCTCTCTTGAAGGAGAGGAAAACAACAGGCTGTACTTTTCTGTGGTCTAAAGAAATAAACAATCCTGCCAAAGCGCTTCCCACCCACATGAAACTCTCCTGAAGGTGTTTAAGAGGCTTATCTGCTTAAACCCTCCCTTTAATTACACTGAGCCTCTGTTGCTGATGGAAGGATTGTCTGTAATATTGATCACTACACTCTCTGCTGCTCCATCTGCTCCATCTGCAAAATGGTGGTGATTATATTGACCTAACTTACAAGGTTGTTGTAGAGATTACAGAGATCATAGCAACATTTAATGCAACCTCTCTTGCCCTCTGCAAAAAAAAATAAAATAAAAAAATTAAAATCTGTCTGCCCACTGGCTTTGAATTTTTCCATGTCAATATAATATATAAATCCCAATGAAAGGTCTGAGAGTAACCTAAAAGGGTTATTCCATGGACTATTGATTCATTTAGGTTTTACCTTTTTTGTCCCTTTCCAGGTGTAAGCATAAAGAAAGGTCAGGATATTGTTAACATATATGCACCCGTGGTGATTTCTGATGCTGGCATTTTTAACACTTATGAGAAGCTATTGCCAAGTGAACTACAAGTTTTGCCAGGTAAAAGAACACATACAAAAATGTGTCTCTGCTATGTAAAAGTATGGAGGATTTGTAGGTATCACCTGTGTGTATGTGTGTGCACACTCACATATACACAAATGCATCCTCCAAAAAGTACTAGATAATATAACCCAGTTGAATTTCTTTTTTCTAGGAACCCTTTTCAGTCTGAGGATGAATTCAATTTGCGAAAAGTTCTCAGATGCCACATTCTGGTGGTGGTTGGAAACAAAGGCAAAAAAGATTTTTTTTAAAGCACATTTTAGCTTTAAACTCTTACTTCCAGTACCAAGCCTCAAGAGAAGCATTTCAGTCTCTTAGAATGGGAAAAAACCATGCAAAATACTGGGAACCACCAAAGGATGTTACCATGGGAAAGTTCAGAAAACAGAATGGAAGCCAAAGATTGTCAGATTTGGCCCCAGGGTCTGAGACAGCTCTGTCTAAAGCAGTAAGAATCCTTGGCTATCACTCTTCTGAGTTCTTGTCTGCCTTGTAGAGATGGGCAAAGCCAAATTAAAGTGATTCATGCTCTGGGGCATTTTTACAGAGATAGACCCTCCCCAATTTTGCTCATGTGTGCAAATTATTCTAGGAATATGGTCATAGAAATGAAATGAATAAATGAAGAAACCATATATAAAATGCAAAATACAAAAAACACATCTTATGTCAGTAGTTCTTATCCTTTTCTTTGCAGGACCCTCTGTAAATATATTTTGTTGCTGGGGACTCCCAGGATTTAACTCAAGATTTAAATATTTACATTGATATTGAAATATTCAAGTTATTTATTTATTCATTTATTTAAGATTTTAGGATTCAAATCCCTACTCAGGCACAGGGTGACCTTGGACAAGTCACATTCTCTCAGCCTCAGAAGACAAAGGCAAACCCCCTCTGAACAAATCTTGCCAACCCCCCCCTTTATTTTTATTGAAATTCCATCATATAAAACACACACACATATATATAATTGTACAATTCATTGAAATATTTCTGATAGTCTTCCTCCCCTTCCTAGATTTCATGTTCTTCAGTTTAATCAACATGTTAAAATTAGATGTACCACACTAATATATGCTAATATTTCATGATAGCTCCTACGATAAGTCCATACTAAATTTTATGTCATATTATTCATCTGATCACATCCTCTTGATAAAAGTTATACATTTATATCAAGCATTGTTATCTGAAAGTACCCAGCAATTATCCGACACTATTCTCCATTCTTTTTTTTTATCTCTTCATCAGATTTGCCCTTTAATCTTTGAGATATTATATCTGCATTCCTGTTTTCAATAAAAGTTACCCAGCACTGGTCAACTGTAGGTATTTGTTGTTTTTTCCATAATCTTGCAAATTCTATACGAGCTGTCATGACCATATACAATATTATCCACCAATATTTCTTTAACACAGTACCATCCAACATATGTGTCATATTTAACAAATACATTTCAGGTGTCTTATCAAATTGCATCTTCAATATTGTACAGATCTTATTATGTATTTCCCCCCAATATTTCTTTGCTCTATTACATGACCACCACATATGAAACATCGTACCGACCTCCTTTTGACATTTCCAACATTGCCCTGTTCTGTTTTATAAATTTTCATCAATTTTTCAGGTGTCATGTACCATCTATGAAACATTTTATGATAGTTTTCTTTTAAATTCTGGGCTACTTTAAATTTCTGTGTTCTTTTCCAACTCTGTTCCCAAAACTCTAACTGAATTGAATGTTCTATATTTTGAGCCCATAAAATCATTGTATTCTTTATTGTTTCCTCTTCCCTCTCTTGTTGTAATATATCCTGATATATATGAGATAGTAAATGTGGGGGATTTTCAAATAACCATTTAATCACTCCTTCTCTCTCCTTTTGTTCAATTCCGTAGGTTTTTAAATCCATCTGAAATCTTTCAGTTAGTTGTCTATAGGGGAACCAGTTCAAGATTTTAGGATTCAAATCCCTACTCAGGCACAGGTTGACCTTGGACAAGTCACATTCTCTCAGCCTCAGAAGAAGACAAAGGCAAACACCCTCTGAACAAATATTGAACAAAAAACCCCTTTGCGATAGTTTCACCTTGGGGTGGCCATTAAATCAGAAGTGACTTGAAGGCATACAACAGCAAAATGCTGCTGGCAGGTGGAAGTTCTTTCTGGTTATCATGTTTTGTCCCTTTGAAAGCTGACTTATGGCGACTTATGGGAGTTTCTTGGCAAGATTTGTTGCCTTTGCCTTTCTCTAAGGCTGAGAGAATGTTACTTGCCTGAGGTTACTCAGTGGGCTTCCATAGCCCAGTGGGGATTCAGATCCTGGTCTCCAGAGTGATGGTTTGAGTACACACACATTCCTGCTGGCTTTCATCAGAGATGCTGCATTAGGGGGTGTGGGACCAGAGGGACATGGCTGCAGGTGTGTATGCATGCTCAAACTGCTTCTTGTTGGCGAATGAGGGAGCAGTTTTGTCATTCGCACTTCCCCCAGTTTTCAAAAATGCACACTTTGGGGGAAATTGGGCTCATTAGGAGATAATTGCATGCCAAAATATCCATGCTTATGTAGATTTTCCCCTAATATATGCATTCATAGAAATGCGTATAAAAATGCCTGTGATTTTTTTTGTGTAAATGCTTTTTAAAAATGAAAATTGATGTGGAAACTTCAAAGGCTATATTTGTGCCACAAAAAGTTTGAAAGCTGTAAAAGCCAAAACAGACAGACTACTCCTACTCTTATTGTCCTGTCAGCCTTCCACACTTTTTCTCATCTCTTTGGAAAATGTGGATACTGGAAAAGATTTTTAAAATAGCCTGTCAAGTGATATAGGAGATCTGTGAACTGATCCCCTAAATAAGGGCTAGATGGCTCTCCAGATGTTGTTGGCTTCAGAACTCCCTTTGGTCTGAGCCAGCCTTGGCCAGTGCTGAAGGATAATGTGAGTCCATCAGCACATGAAAGACCATATGTTCTCACCTAGCTCAAATGTTCATTGATTTAAAAAAGGCACTGAGCAGCTCCTTTAGTGTGAGCTGCAGCAGCAGTCTCAAGTGGAGACACAGGTATTATGAAACAGTGAACCCTCTGTGTATGCAGGGGTTCAGTTCCAGGACCCTCCACAAATAGCAAAAAATGCAGATGATTGCATCTCCTATTATTAAATGGTGGTGACATGCACATGGATGCTTCAATGTGTTTTCGTTCGCAGTGCTGCCATTTTATGTACAGGATGCAATGCTCTGTGGTTACTCAAAATCAGAGATTGTGTATACAAAGAGCCTAGTGTAACTTCCCTACAATGTGCGATTTTGCTTGTCAAAATTAACCTCATATCCCAGCTCTGCTTAGACAGAAAAATGCAAAATGGTGTGTTGTGCCATTACTTTTTTTGGCAACGAGACAAATAATGCTTAGTGTGGTAGACATAGAAGACAAGGGTACACTTAAAAATATACTCTCCCAGAAGCATGGTCCCAACTAAAATCTCTCTCTCTCTCTTCTCTCTCACGCATATACACACACCCAGTTCCCCAACATGAGGCAAAAAGTCAAGAGATTGTATCACAAATCCTCCAAGTGACATCTTTATGCTCAGTTCAACCTAGGACATTGTGCTGCTTCAGAGAAAGCAGGAAATGCCCTCTCTTCAAATCAAGGTGCATAGCATCCTAGGTCAGTAAGGTTATCTTGGCACCTGAGGCAGAAAATCTCACAAGTGCTCCTCTGCTTTTCTAACAGTAAAAGTAGAATGGTAATATATTAACTAACATGTGCAGCTTGAGGCAGGTGCCTCATTCTATCTAATTGCAAGGCTGGGCCTTCTTTCAATGTTCAGGTAAAATTATGTTGCACTCTTGGTCTTCCTATATGTTGCAGTTAAACTGGAAGCCATGCCACTAGCTCCTAATCCCACTTGGTATTTCCCTTACTTACACACTCAGGGCTCACATTAGCCTTCTTAGCTACAAGATTGTCATAAGAACTTCTGGGACAATCTACTATGACACAAGTTCCTTTTCTGTGTCACTGCATTATCTGTAGAGGCCCTTGTGCCCTATATACTTCTAGCCTGAATTCTTTTCTTCAGAGACTTAAGAGCTTGAGCATACTAAAACGCCTGTGCAACTAGCTTAAGTCCACCTAAGTCTACAGGAATCCAGATTGCACTGCAGAGCTGACTCTGTCTTAACTGACTGCTTGCCATTTTTTGTATGTGACCCTTTCTTGTCTAAATATGTACATTTTAAATCAAATGCTGCATTTTCACAGCACTGAGAAGAGAATGGATTTTCTGTGTAATGCAACTAGAAACTTTGTTCTGTTAAGTATCTTAAAAAAAACAAAAAAACTGCCCCACCAGGATTTGGTAAAAAGGGACAATCCTGTCTCTGGTAAAAATGGTAAAAAGAGACAACTCTGTCTTTGTTTCTACAACTTCTTATTTCATAGAATCATAAAGTTGGAAGAGACCACAGGGGCCATCCAGTCTAGCCTCCTACCATGTAGGAACATATATAAAAGCACTCCCGACAGATGGCCATCCAGCCTCTGCTTAAAAACCTCCAAAGGAGGAGACTCCACCACGCTCCAAGGCAGCATATTCCACTGCTGAACAGCTCTAACCATCAGGAAGTTCTTCCTGAGGTTTAAGTGGAATCTCTTTTCCTATAGTTTGAACCCACTGCTCCTTGTCCTAGTCTTTAGAGCAGCGGAAAACAAGCCTGCTCTCTCCTTGACATGACATCCCTTCAAATATTTAAACATGGCTATCATGTCCCCTCTTAACTTTCTCTTCTGCGCACTAAACATCCCAAGCTCCCTAAGCCGCTCCTCATAGAGCATGGCTTCCAGACCCTTCACCATTTTGGTTGCCTTCCTCTGGACACACTCCAGCTTGTAATATCCTTTTTTGAAATGAGGTGCCAGGACTGGAAACAGTATTCCAAGTGAGGTCTAACCAAAGCAGAATGGAGTGGCACTATTACTTCCCTTGATCTAAACATCATACTCCTACTGATGCAACCAAGAATCATGTTGGTTTTCTTGGCTGCTGTATCACATTGCTGACTCATGTTCAGCTTGCGGTCCACCAAGACTCCTAGATCTCTTTCACACGTACTGTTATCCAGCCATGTGTCCCTCATCCTATATTTGTGCATTCCATTTTTTCTGCCTAAGTGTAGGACTTTACATTTTCCTGTTTTGGAATTCATTTTGTTAGCTTTGGCCCAGCTCTGCAATCTGTTAAGGTCATTTTGAATTTTGATCCTGTTCTCTGGAAACTCCTCCCAATTTGGTTTCACCTGCAAACTTGATCAGCATACCCTCTATTCCTTCATCCAAATCATTGATGAAGATGCTAAATAGCACTGGGCCTAGGACAGAACCCTGTGGCACTCCACTAGTCACTTCTCTCCAGGAAAAAGAGAAGCCATTGGTGAGCACTCTTTGAGTTTGGTCCATCAACCAGTTACAAATCCACCGAACAATAGCCCTGTCCAGTCTGCATTTTGCTAGCTTCTTTGCAAGAGTATCATGGGGAACTTTGTCAAAGGTCCTACTGAAATCAAGATATGCTACATCTACAGCATTCCCGTCATCTATCAAGCTTTTAAGTCTATCATAAAAAGAGATAAGATTAGTCTGGCATGACTTGTTTTTGAGAAACCCATGTTGACTTTTAGTGATCACAGCATTGCTTTCTAAGTAATTACAAACTGACTGTTTAATGATCTACTCTAGGATCTTCCCTGGTATTGATGACAAACTGACTGGATGATAATTATTTGGGTCTTCCTTTTTACCCTTTTTGACATTTGCCCTGCTCCAGTCTGCTGGGACTTCTCCTGTTCTCTAAGGAGAGAATTTCCATCCAAGCACACTGCTCCCTACCTTTTTTCAAGGGGACTGCATGCATCCGTTTTGTGGTCTATACTGCAATTTGTCAGGTACCTTATATTACTGTAGCACCCTCTATGTGTGTCTGCCTATGAAGAGTACTCAGAAACTTCAGCTGGTTCAAATAACTGCAGCCAGATTGTTCACTGGGGCTGGCTACAGGAAGTATGCAATTTCCTTGTTGCAACAACTTCACTGGCTGCTGGTTTGTTTCCAGGTACAGTTCAAAGTGCTCATGATGACTTACAATGACTTACATGGCTTAGTACAGGTTATCTGAAGGTCTGCCTCTTTTTGTGAGCTGCTTTGTGTCCCACTCCAGGAAAGTGGCAGCTTACAAGTGAAATGAAAGAAAGTAAGAAATATCTCCCTACATAAACCTATGGTACCCATGTCTGAAATTTTCTGGATAGACCCTTCCTTATCTCTGGCCTGCCAACCCTCACAGGAACTTCTGGTGGAAACACAGGAGAGGGCCTTCTCAGTGGCTGTTTCCAGGCTCTGGAACTCCCTTCCTGGGGAGGCTAGACTGATGCTCTTCTTGCTATCTTTATGTGGGCAAGCGAAGACCTTTTGATTCTTGCAGTTTTTTGATGGATGATTGCTCATGGGGAAAGGGCCTTATACCGTGTTGTATTGTTTATATTTGTTTTTTTCTTTAATGCTGTATTTTTAACTGCTTTGAATTTTATTGATAGTTTGTGTTTTACTTTTTGTATAATATAAAAATTTAACTGTACAATATATATTTTAGTGGGATATAAATAAATCCAACAACAATAGCATTTAAAATGAGAACCAGAATTATTTGGAACTTTGGCTTAATGCATCTTTCCCAAATTGTCCCCCTCCAGATGTTTTGGACTGCAGCCCTTAGCATTCTTGCCCATTGGTCCTGCTGGCTGGGGTTGATAAAAGCTGAAATTGGATTGGAAGTGACATTTCAGTCTTGGCTTGTTTCAAAAACTCATAATTCTAAATTGAGAAGTGATCGTTTCTTGTAACATGTCAAGTGAAAAGCATGGGTTATGATCCTCACTTGCTCCAGTAAGACATATACTGAGATTCTATATTGCATGGAATGGAGTGTAATGCTCCACCTGTGAGGTTCCACCTTCAGTACTACCACCTAAGTGCATAAGACTGCTTGAAAAGATAGGCCCACACTCCCCCACTATTTAAGTGTCCTGCCAGCATCTTACTATACTTCTGCTCTTTTCTCTCAGCTGCAGTTGCAGTAGCTGCTGAATAGTCATACACACCCCTTCTCTGCCATGAAACAGTGAAGTGAGTACACTGCTATCTTTTGCAGTAGGCTAGTGAGGTAGGGAGGCATGACACAAGCACTCTTGGATAGTTCCTATGCATAACCCTATGTTACACACAGTTATGTCACCAACAGGATTCTGGCTGTTGTCCAAATTATCCATAGTTTCTGGTTCTGCCTAAGAGATCTTCGTTTTCTTTCCTAGGGTAGCAGCTATTACATTGAGCTGAGGTGAAAAGTTGAAATAAGACAGTAGACATCTGAATGAACTTGTCTGAGTTCATAACCTTAGATGTGTCAACTTTTTGTTGTTTAACTAAAGATTATAGGGAAACTTTACCTCATTTGGCACTCTGGTTCTGTGATTAACTTTTACAGGAAACTAGGGACCTGCTCGTGCAAAACCGTTTATCCTTGCCCAACTTCCCTTTTCATTTGGCTATTCCTATAATTGTCACCTTCCTTGGAGTAAAAATGATTTTGACTAAATTGAACTAAGGTTTTGGACCACTAATTCCACCTAAGCAATTTTCTAAGAGAACTGGGAAGATATTCTCAGTTTTAAATCTGTATAAATGCTATATGACCATTTTGTGATCTTCATGAAATAAATTGAAAATTATATTTAACCCATGGGTGGGCCCACTGATTGTTTGAGAGTAGGAACAGGCAGCTTATTGCAACTCTCATTGCCTCTAGTCAACTTTGCTGGTGATAAGGGATGGTGGGAGGTATAATGCAATAACTTCTGGAGGGCCACAGTTTATCTATCTGACTTAGAACTTTGTTTTGCTCCAGCTTCCAAAACTAAAGGGCAAAATGTCACTTTTTGGGTTTGTAATTTTACTTTCATAACTTCTACTTCTTTAACCAAGCTCTCTCCTTTTTTCTTTCTTTCTTACATTCTGTTGTTTGTACATTATCAGAGATTCAAAACCAGCTCTCCATGCTGCATCATGGCATAGGAGGATTCTGTGTCTTCGTAGGACTCAAAGGTTCCAAAGAAGAATTGGGACTGGAAGCAAAAAATTACTACCTCTATCCACGCAGTGATCTCAGTGAAGCGTAAGCATTTCTGCAGAAACTCTGAATCCTTTTCCTCTCTTCAGGAATACACAAAACCATGGAATAATTTGCAAGTATCTCCAAAATCCTCCTTCATAGAGTGGGTCTACATAAGCACTCATCTAGATCAACTAAATGAATTGAGACACGAGTCTTCAGTGCTGTATTTATTGCTTTTCTTTATGGGTTCCAAACATTTCCCATGCCCCAATACAATTCCCAATAATTCTTGTCAATTATAACAATTTTTTACTACTTAACCACATTCCAGTATGTTTTGAGCCTTAAACCCATGTGTATACCTATAGTTGTGGTTCATTTTTAAAAATCGGGACAGTGCTATGATATGGACTGTAGGTGTTATCTTTTCTAACTTTGCAGTCTGCCACCTGCTCCTGCTTCATTTTTCTACTTGGCCAATACACCTCCAGGAAAACTGGTCACAATCCTATGAAGATTGCTATTTTAATTTTTAAATGTGTCTACAGGGTTGATATCTACTGTATAGATATCATTGTGCTTTTCCTTGGCAGAAAATCCCTGTGTGAAATAAGGCATTGGAGAAGACAAATGACAGAAAAAGGGAGAGTGTGGGTGGACTGGTAATAGAAAAAAAAGTTTGTGTGGGGGGGGAGGGAGAGAGAGAGAGATCTGACCCTAGGGATGTAAATCTTCACAAATTTCTTTCTAGCAGGCAAGAATGAATAATTTTACATTTTCTCCTCACTGTAAGACAGTTGTCAAAAACTGCATAGTTTAAAGATTATTCACAGTTTGGGATGTATTCCATAAAAAAAATACCACACATTTTTTATGAGCAGAAAATATTCCTATGTAGAAAATAACATTTCTGCACTAAAAACAAGTTTTTGGCAAAAAACAAAAAACCCAACACCATCACTTTCTACACAAAAATGTTATTTTCTGTTTTCCATCAAAAAACAAAAAACAAAACAAAACACATGCACTTGTTTGCGCAGAAGTTGTCTCAATCTGTGAAGATTTTTGTGTAAGATTTGCCTCATCAGGGTATCTTGACACTCAAGAAACCCCTTTTTCAACTATTTCCATCTCTGTATCACACCAAGGAAAAGCACAATGATGCCACCATAGCAGTTTATAGCAAGAGCAGTAAAGTTCTAGCAAGTTTTTTAACAGTCAAAAATTGTAAAGAGGTATCAGAAGCTATTTGAGGATTGCAAGTGTTGAAAAGCTCTAGTTTGGAGGAGTGGATAAGAGCTCTCTAACAGAGAATTTTAAGTACCTCACTAAACTACAAATCCTAGGATTTCATAGGATACGAGCTATGACAATTAAAGTGGTGTCACATTGCTATAATTAGGTAGCATTGATGCACTTCCAGCTACTCTACAGTATTATATAATGAGGTATGTCACTCATTTTACAGCATAACTGTAAGTTCTAGGTACTTTTATAGTTACACATGACGGGAGTGACTGTAACTTTACTTCTGTAATGTAGACAGACTCTGAATTATGCTGTAATAATTGCATGGAAGAATTGATTATGAGTAACTTTCCTGTTCCACAATCCCTCAACATTTGTGGATTTGACTTTCATGAATTTATTTGCAAGGCACGTGTGTGTGTTCCCTCCCTGTACTTGAGCAAATGAGAAGGATATGGGAGCAGGGAGCACAGGGAGGAAACATGTGCGAGCACAGGGAGGAAACATGTGCATGCCTTTCTTCGCTATGCTTTGGCAAAAGACAAAAGAATGGAAGGGGGGAGTCTGGGGAAGGAATGGGAGGGGAAGCATGGGGAGGGAAGTCATGCATGTACATTCCCTCATTTGCTCAAATGGGTGGGAGGAGCAAATATATTCATGGTTTGTTTTTTTTAATTTTTCATGAAGGTCCTGTGCCCCAAACCCTCACAAAAGTGGAGGGGCCTCTGTAATTATTTCCAAATAACTGCAGTGCCAAATTAGCAATGATGTGGACACAAAGCCCATACTATTGCCTTTTCTATAAAACCAGCTTCAAGCTGTTTTTATTTTTTTGTTTTTAAAAAACATTTTATGCTTAACTACAGAGTGGGGATGGGGAGGGAACATAAGAAGTATTGTTGTTATTCCACAAAAGAAAAAAATCATCATCATAACCACCATCTTCTTTTACAATTCACTTTTTCCCAAGTCTGCATCTCAAAGTGGCTTACACATTAAAAAATTTATAGGAAGTATTCTTTCTTCCCAGGTTCACTTCTTACCTCAATTGCTCACGGGAAATTGCTCCAAAGAATATCCCTTTGCTGTATATTGGATCTTCATCAGCTAAGGATCCACTGTGGGAGAAGAGATACCCAGGTAGGGGTGATTTGTTGAAACAGAAAGTAGAAGTAATAAAGGAGGGCAGAAAATGGAATGGAGCCATCTTGGGGCTGTGTAGCCTATAGAATCCTCAGTGCAAATGCATGGTGCAATCTGAAGGAGGGTGGAACTTGGTTTTCTTTGATTTCCCACTGGACTGGATCATATGGCCCTGCAGAGCACACAGGCCAATACAGTGTTGTTGTTTCTGAAACTTGAACAGAGTAGCAAAGCACTGAGAGCATTGCTGGAGCAAGAGGTAAGGTAATAAACATGGCTGATGCTACCATTAAGTAGTGTGAGACAAGTAACTCAGGTGGCAGATGTTGGAGAACAGCTATGGCAGCTCCTGAGCCATTCTCCCAAGTCTTCTGTGTATTTTCCTCTCATGAATAGAGCTATGGGTGCCACACAGCCCAACTGTCACATCCTAAACTAGCCCTCTTGACCTAAAGTGTGTGTGGGGGAGAACTCTGTCCTGTTGTCAATGCTGAAGTAAGTTTAGCTTCTGATCCACCTGGCTTCTTTACAAGGAAATTGGGACTCCAGCATCAAAATGTCTTGGGGAAGCCCTGATTTTTAAAAGGTTCTGGTTTGGGACCATTCAACCCACTCAGTGCCCTGTAAACCTTTTCTGCATAATGGTTTGTAAAATGTCCATCTTGAAGCAATAACATTGCAGGTGAAGTTTTTATGTCCTTTTGATTTTAGGCAAGTCCACTCTCATTATCCTAGCGATTGCAAAATATGAATGGTTTGAGGAATGGAAGGAAGAAAAGGTCACAAAGAGGGGACAAGAATATGAGAGTGTCAAAAGCAGTTTTGTGAACAGTATAATGGAAATGGTTTTTAAGTTTTACCCTAATATAAAAGATAAGGTAAGAACATTCCTAATGTACTGTATAAATATGTACAGCCAAGTAGAAACTCTTCAGTTTTTCTCTACATAACTTCCAGGATGGGCACAGTTTATGGTGGCTGAGATCCTGCATCCCACTGCAGTGTAGTGTAAATAACTGTTCTGAAGGTATTATGCAGTCACCATACTGCCTGCCACTGTAGCAAAACATAGGTGGATCACTGGTAAGTAACAAGGCTGACACATCATTATTGAATTGCAATGTGTATAGCAGTGTGTATTGGTATGTTTTCCACAGTGGGCCTTTGCACGCTCCATTGTGAGGTTTCCATTCTTACCAGCTGGATATGGCCAGTGCACAATGTCCAGTAAAACCACTCTGCATGTGTAACACAACTTACTCTTGCACTAATAGGATGGGGGCCATGAAGTCTTTGGCTTGGCATACCTGAGGAATAATGCATATATATCTCCTTCAAATCCTTTCTTCCTGAGGTCAACTGTTTCTAAAATCATAAGTGAATTTCCAGACACTTCCAGGGCTTTGTTTTGGTTTTTTTTTGGCAGTCCATACAGCCCTTGGAGGACCCAAGGAGCAGAAAATTGGGGCCTAGACTTTGTACAATTCTCTCATCCCACAACCCTGCTGCTGCTTCTGCTGCTGCTGCTGCTGCTGTTGTTTGCCTTCAAGTTGTTTCTGACTGCAGCTCTAAGGCAAACCTGTCACTGGGTTTTCTGGGACTGAGTGTGTGATGCATCCAAGGTCACCCAGCGGTTTCCATGACCGAACAGGAAATCAAATCCTGAGTCATAGTTCAACAGTCAAACCA
The DNA here is from genome assembly GCA_948474755.1 of Ctenosaura bakeri. NCBI lineage: Eukaryota > Metazoa > Chordata > Lepidosauria > Squamata > Iguanidae > Ctenosaura > Ctenosaura bakeri. The sequence continues at coordinate 95,879 of CAOLHI010004439.1, read as the reverse complement.
CTACATCATGCTGGTTGTACCCACACCATACCAAGGGTTTCTTTTCCTAAATACCTCTTGTACTTTTGCAGATACTTGCATCTTCTTTGTGGGTGGTACTGTTGGTACAAACAAATCCATAGTCAGATAATGAGTTCCTTTGCATTGCAATTTCTGTCACTTTAACCAATAACTAGGGATGATGGGAGTTGTTCAACAACAACTGGAAAGGGACAGATTCCCCACCCCACCTAGGGATGCAGAAGTAGCATCTCAGGCCATTTCTGATCTTTTCAGGTACCAGTGGCATCCAATCTTTTCTGATCATTTTGCATCTGTCTTCCTCTGAACAGATTGAGCATATCTCTGCTGGGACACCTCTCACCAACTGCCATTATATAGCTTCTCCACGAGGAGAAATGTATGGTGCAGAACACAACATTTCTCGTCTCCAAGTAGAAGTCACAACGACAATTAGACCACAGACACCTGTCCCAAACCTCTATCTGACAGGTAAATACTTCTTGATCTTTGTGTGTGGCATTTTGCATACAAAACAGCATTTTGCAGGCAACAGCATTTTCTTTTTAAGAACAATATTATTATTATTATTAATAACATAATATAATCATGTCTAATCATATATAATATTAACAATATAAAAAATAATATTAAATAATATTTCTAATAATAATTCTTTGCACAGACAATATCATTGCATAAAATTTTGTGCGTAGAAAATGCTGTTTTCCATGCAAAGAAGCACATACAATTTTTGTGCAGAATAAACTGTGAAATGTGAAGTCTTCAAAAACTGCAGTTGTAAAGACTTTTTCACAATGAGAAGGAAATTGCTAAAATTACTTGTTGCTTCCTTCGAAAACTAATTTAGCAAAGAATTACAATCCTGTCCATTACAATCTTACTTTGACATTGTTGCAACATTTCTGATTTATTTCTGTGCTGAATTTCTGAATAAATATTTGTTCATCCCTTGTTTACTAAAATATTATATCCTGACCTATCATGAGATCTCAGGGTAAGTAAAATTAGTATAAACAGATTAAAACAATTTATAGCAGTAAAAATTATTTAAATAGAGTAGAAACATATAAAAAAATGTCAAGTTAAAAATAATTTAATTTAAAAACATGTGCCTAAACATTTTGGGGGAAAAAGGCTTTACTAAATAGCCATGTTTTTATTGGTACCTAAATAAAGTCTACTTTGGCACCAGTTGGGCCTCCAAGGGGAGGGCATTCCACAACCAGCATGGCTCAGCTGAGAAGCCCCTCTCCCATGTCCCCAGTGTGCTAATCTCACCGCTGGGATACCAAAGAGAGCCCTCAGCAGACTTCAGTCCTCAGGAGTATCAAGATTCCAAGCTCTTTAAGGCTTTAAATGTCATCATAAGTGCCTTGATTTCAGACCTGAAGGGTATTGGCAGCCTGTTCAATTCTTTTATAAAACTTTTTTTCTTATTCACTTACAACTTACAAAGCGGATCAGGAGGTCTTTAAACTGAGTTTGGCTGGGGAGGGAGACAGTATTATTCAGGGCAAGGATTCAGTGAGTGCTGGGAAAAATAGCCCAAATGATATAGACAGAGCAGGCCAAGTAGTACTAGAGACCAACAGTGAGAGGAAAAGTAACTTTAGTACAGGACTTCTGGAAAGGGCACATGGTCTTAAGTGTCTCTACACTAATGCACAAAGCATGGGAAACAAGCAAGATGAACTCAGACTCTTAATACAACAAAATAAATATGATTTAATAGGCATCACTGAAACTTGGTGGGATGAGTCTCATTATTGGAATGTAGCAATAGGGGGGTATAACCTAATTCACAGAAATAGACCAAACAAGAAAGGAGAAGGAGTAGCTTTATATGTCAAGGATGTTTTCACCTGTGAAGAGATCCATGACTTAAATCCAAGAAGCCAGGTCGAGCGCATCTGGGTAAGAATTAAGGGAGCGAGAAACAACAGGGATGTGATTGTGGGGGGTTGCTACAGGCCTCTGGGCCAGCCGGAGGACTTGGATGAGGCCTTCCTGAAGCAGATGACCACACATTCAAAAGGGAGAGATGCAGTAGTAATGGGAGATTTCAACTATCCTGATATATATAGTCAAACTCTGCCAAGACTGCAAGGTCCAACAGGTTCCTTGCTTGCCTTGCAGACAATTTCATGTGCAGAAGGTGGAAGAGGTAACAAAGAGATCAACTATTTTAGATCTAATCCTGATCAACAGGGATGATCTTGTTGATGAGGTGGAGGTGGTGGGATGCTTAGCGGGAAGTGACTGTGCTCTTTGGGAATTTGTCATTCAGTGGAAAGGAGAAGCTGAGTGTAGCTAGACAGGCATCCTAGACTTTAAAAAAAGCTGATTTCTGTTACTTGCCGAAATTCCATTGTCAAGAATACTGAAAGAGAAAGGGGTTCATGATGGATGGGAGTTTCTTAAAAGTAAGATACTGAAGGCACAATTGAAAACTGTGCCAATAACGAGGAAAAATGGCAGGTGTCTAAAGAAACTAGAATGGTTGGCTAAAGAGCTAACTGTTAAACATGTACAGGCAATGGAAGAACAGTGAAACCACCAAAGAGGAATTCAAGCAAATAGCCAGGATATGTAGAGAGAAGGTCAGAAAAGCTAAAGTGCAGAATGAACTCATGCTTGCCAGAGATATTAAAAACAATAAAAAGGGCTTTCTTAGAAATGTCCACAGCAAAAGGAAAACCAAGGAACCTATCGTTTCTGCATGGAGAAGATGGCCAATTACTAACAGGGGGAAGAGAGAAGGCAGAACTTCTCAATACCTTCTTTGCCTCAGTATTCTCCCAAAAGGATAGAAGTACTCAGCCTGGGGGGTGGGGAGCAGGTGAGGAAGGCGGGGAAATGCAGCACAGAATAGGTAGAGAAGTAGTACAGGAATACCTGACTAAACTAGATGAATTCACATCCCCAGGGCGAGATGACTTACGTCCAAGGATATTAAAAGAACTGGCAGAAGTCATTTCAGAACCCGCAATAACCTTTGAGAACTCTTGGAGAAGAAGAGAAGTCCCAGCAAAGTGAAGGAGGGCAAATGTTGTCCCCATCTCCAAGAAGGGAAAAAAAGGAGGCCCCAATTAAATATCACCTGGTCAGCCTGACATCAATACCAGGAAAGATCCTAGAGCAGATCAGTTTGAAATTACTTAGAAAGCAATGCCATGATCACTAAAAGTCAACATGGGTTTCTCAAAAACAAGTCATGCCAGACTAATCTTATCTCTTTTTACAACAGAATTACAAGCCTGATAGATGAAGGGAATGCTCTGGATGTAGCATATCTTGATTTCAGTAAGACATTTGACAAAGTTCCCCATGATACTCTTGCAAAGAAGCTAGTAAAATGCAGACTGGACAGGGCTATTGTTCGGTGGATTTGTAATTAGTTGATGGACCAAACCCAAAGGGTGCTCACCAATGGCTTCTCTTTTCCTGGAGAGAAGTGACTAGTGGAGTGCCACAGGGTTCTGTCCTGGGCCCAGTGCTATTCAACATCTTCATCAATGACTTGGATAAAGGAGTAGATGGCATGCTGATCAAATTTGCACATGACACCAAAATGCTAATATGCCAGAGGAGAGGATCAAAATTCAAAATGACCCTGATGGATTGGAGAGCTGGGCTAAAGCCAACAAAATGAATGTCAACACAGGGAAATGTAAAGTCCTGCACTTAGGCAGAAAAAATGGAATGCACAAATATAGGATGGGGGACATGTGGCTGGATGACAGTGCAGGAAGGGATCGAGGAGTCTTGGTAGATTAGAAGCTGAACATGAGTCAGTAGTGTGATGTGGCAGCCAAGAAAGCCAATGTGATTATTGGTTGTATCAGTAGGAGTATGGTTGTCTAGATCAAGGGAGGTAATGGTACCATTCTATTCTGCTTTGGTTAGACCTCATTTGGAATACTGTGTCCAGTTCTGGGTACCTCAATTCAGGAAGGATATCAACAAGCTGAAGTGCATCCAGAGGAAGGCGACCAAAATGGTGAAGGGTCTGGAAGTTATGCCCTATGAGGAGCAGCTTAGGGAGCTGGGGATGTTTAGTCTGCAGACGAGAAGGTTAAGAGGGGACGTAATAGCCATGTTTAAATATTTGAAGGGATGTCATGTCGAGGACAGAGCGGGCTTGTTTTCTGCTGCTCCAGAGACTAAGACAAGGACCTAGGCATTCAAGTTGCAGGAAAGAAGATTCCACCTGAAATTTAAGAAGAACTTCCTGATGGTTAGAGGCAGTAGAATATGCTGCCTCGGAGTGTGGTGAAGTCTCCTTCTTTGGAGGTTTTTAAGCAGAGGCTGGATGGCCATCTGTTGGGAATGCTTTGATGGGTGTTCCTGCATAGCAGGGGGTTGGACTCAATGGCCCCTGCGGTCTTTTCCAACTCTATGGTTCTATGATTCTATGAACTTATTCTTACATCTTTTTCTCACTGCTTACTGGTGGTCCTCCTTCATTGTAACTTTCTCTACATTCATGACAACTTAAGTTTTGAGATAATCTGTAATGTACCACATTTTAATCTAAAAAATAAAATTATTCTAATCAATAAATGTGTGAGAGGGGTACAAGTCAAGAGGTTGGTTGATATTTTCTGTTATTTGCAGTCAAGTCAACTTCTACTTAAGGCAACCCTATGAGTGAGAGACCTTCAAGAGCCATGGTTGACACTTAGCTTCTAGAAACTAATGGCTTTAAAATGACAATTTAGCATGAAAACAAACTCCCAAAGGTACTTGGTACTAATAAATAAATATAAATTTAAAAAAATAAAAATTACAGTGTATAACAAATTTTGGATTGAAATAAGAAAAATAAACTCTGATTAATTTGAAATGTCCAGCATTTCAAAGGGGAAAACACACTTTATTCTTGCACAAGTTGGTGCTTTATGCCAGGTGAGATTATTTGTCCAGCTATCTCCACTATTAGGCTTGGGTGGTGGTGGTGGGTAAAATTCTCTAACACATCTAAAAAGGAGTTTGATTGGGAAAGTTTAGTCTGTTTGGACTGAGAGTAAGCTACCATGCTCTTTGGTGGAGGGCTCTCCTGTCACTGGCTACCTGTTCACTGGAGATGCCTGGGACTGTCTCTTGGTCCTTCTGTGTGCAAACCATGTACTCTACGGTTGAGCTACAGTCCCATCATGAACCAGAAGCAACCAAAATGGGAATTCTACTGGTGCCAAAATTAGAGTCCCACACTGGCAGGATTCTCATTCAACTTAGAGCACTAGTAGGCAAAACAGTGGTAAAATCCACAGGAGATTTGCTGCTCCTGTGGTGGTAGGTCCATCAGCTACCCCTAAAGGTTTCTTTACTCAGAGGACAAACTTAAAAATCTCTACTATGGTTATTACGTACCTTCAAGTCAACTCCAACTTCTGGCAACCCTATTATAGGATTTTTTGGGCAAGACATTTGGAGGAGGTTTGCCATTGCCTTCTCCTGAAGCTGAAAGAGGGTGACTTGGTCAAGGTCAACCACTGAGTATTCATGGCTTAGCAAGTATTTGAACCCTGGTCTCCCAAACTCTTAGTCCATCACTTAGATCAGTACAGTACACTGCTCAAAAAAAAAAAAAAAAAAATCAATACTAATGCATAGAAATAGCCCCAGCTATTGAGAAAGGGATGCGGGTGGGGAAAAGCATAGAGACTAAGAACAAAGAGAGACAGACTCTTGGAAGTGACTACAAAGGCCATGTAGTACAACTCCCTGCCATACAGGAATACACAACTCAATCATTCTTAAGACCACTTTGTTTTCCCATTTTCCAGGTCAGGATGTTTTTCTAGGTGGTTTTCCAGGAGCACTTCATGGAGCCCTCGTCTGTGCTTCTGCTGTCCTCCAGCGCAATCTCTATGTTGACCTGGCATGGCTACGGAGAAAAATGAAAGCCACAAGCAACAAGAAGAAAAAATGATCCTTCAGCCTCCACATTGTGAAAATACATTGATCCCCTTCCACCACATAGAGAATTATTCTAAAGTTGCCTGCTTTCTGGGTTCTGCATTTTCCTCAGCAGGGGATGCTAACTTGTCTATATCTTGGTTTACTACTATGGACAGCAGCACCAACACTGTTGTGGGAGAAGCATGGTGCAATTTTCATATGTAGACACACTAAGCAGTTGTGCTGTAGTTTTATCTTGATATATAAGTGGGCACCACTTTTAGATTACATGTGGATTTTCCTTCAGCATCATATTGGTAACTGTACCATCACAAGTGGTGTTAACAGAGGCAGCTAGAACTGCTTCTATGCTAAGTATTGATGCAGCTGCTACTACACTCATCCCTCCACATTCACTAGGGTTAGGAGCACAGGACCCCTTTGAAAGTGGAAAAACCGTGAATAACTCTAGGACCTCCCAAACCATATTTAACACACACACAAAAAGTATATCCAACCCACCATGGATTCCTATGAGGTATTAGGGTTCCTTCACAAGGCAGAAGGGGGTGGCTGGTGGACAGACTGCCACCTCCACTCCTCCCCACACCATTTTTAATAGGGACTTACAAGCCTTGTTCTCAGTTTCTCAGTCTCACTAGGCTTGCAGTCCCTATTAAAAATGGCATAGGGAGGCAGCAGAGGTGACAGCAAATCAGTGAATAATCAAATCTGCAAAAATGAAACCTGCAAATGTGGAGGGCTGACTGCATAACCACTGCTACGCTCCCACTTTTCCACTTAATTGAGGTGGCTTACATCTAGCAGTCTGTGGCTTTGCCCAGTACTCAGACCCATAGCTCAGTGCTAGGAAATACACTTGCAACACAGAATGCTCCAGATGCAGTCACTGATGTCTCCAGTTACAGGATCTCAGGTATTATCTGGTGGGAGGAAACATCTTCCTTAGTCTCTGAAACCACATTTATTTATTAATCACTTTTCTACCCACTAGGACCCTGAAGTTTGGGCAATTACATGCTTTAAACATTCTTTTAAAACCATTTTAATTTTTTTAAATAGCTGATCTTAAAAAAAAAAAACAAATTCCAGACAGAAAAGATGGATTCTCAGGAAGGATGGAGGAGCAATCCACAACAAGTGACCATATGAGCTGATCAAGGCAGGAGTTCCCAAAGTTCTAAATACATTTGAACCATTTGCTCCTCTTTCTCCTACTTCAGTATTATTTTTACCTGCCTTGCCAATCAGTCAGGTTTTCTGTGTCTCTCTTCCTCAGTTGTTCCTCTTTAGGTTTTTTGTTTGTTAGAGAGTCCTTTCCATTAAGGTAATTTATTTAAATTAGTTTAAGAATGGATGGAGAGTTGAAAAAAATGTAAACAAATTGATTTTGTATTATGATAGAATGGAGCTCTGCATGCCTTCTAAGAAAAAGAAGCACCAAATGGAAAATCAAGTGGCTCCAAAAGACTTCCTCCTTTTAGGAAGAACTTTCAACAATGAAGATTAATGTCATTCCAAGAATGATTCTTCTCTTAAAATGATTCCTATTTTAACTAAAGAAACACCATTTAAACAATGGCAAAAGGACTTATCAAGATGTGTCTAGGCTGCTAAAAAAAACCTAGAGTGAGATGTAAAGTAATGCAAGATTCAAAAGAATGGGGAGGCTTTGCTTTGCCAAATTTGAAGATCCACTTTGCTGCCTCTTGCATGACATGGATTAAAAAATGGATTATGCTGAAATATAGCAAACTTTTAAATTTAGAAGGCCATGGTCTAAGATTTGGATGGCACATGTAGTCATGGTACAATAAAGTTAACATCAATGTTGCTTTTAATACTGTATTTGTCAGCATCAAAGAAACACTTCCCCCCCCAAAAAACAGCCTTTGAAAATGGGGTGCGTTTTATATTCCAGGTGTGTCATTGTTAGCCTTCCTTTCACGCTCCCTCCCTCTCCATGCCAAGGCAAAGTGCATAGGAAAGGGAGAAGGGCAAAAGGAAGGCCTCCATGAGGCTTCCTCCACCCGTTTCCCTTCCGATTTGTGTCTGTGGAGAGAACTCCCTGCTGAAGCAGAACGCATAGGAAAGAGAGGGAGGGTGAAAGGAGCACTCATGGGAAACTCCCCCACTTCCTTCCCTTTCTTTTTGCCTCCATGGGGGAGAACTCCCTGTCAAAGTAAAATGCATAGGAAAGGGAGGGAGTGTGAAAAGGAGCACTCATGCAAGGATTTCCCCATCCTGTCCCTTCTGTTTTGCCTCAGTGGGGAGTACTCCCCATCAAGGCCAAATGCATAGGAAAGGGAGCAGGCGAAAAGAGTGCTTTTGCTCCCTCTTCCCTTCCCCCCAAAGCATAACTATGTTATGATCTAAAAGAAAACTACTACAAGATGATGTATCATTGGTACCTCATGCCAGAGAAGTTAGCAAAGATATACAAAGAGATGAAAAATAAATGGTGGAAGTGCCAGGCGCATATTGGGTATTTGTATTACATGTGGTGGATTTGTGATAAAGCTAAAATAGTTCTGGACAAAGATTCAAAATATGATGCAAATGATTCTGAAGTCTCAAACACCTAGAAAATCTGAACTATATTTATTAGGAATTTGGGAAGAAGATACAATTGTGGATAGAAAACAACATACATTTCTCCAACATATGCTGTTAGCAGCAAAACTAATATATGCAAAGTACTGAGAAAAAACGTGTTTACTGACAATGGCTGAGTGGTTAGATTGTTGGGAACTGTGTAAATGGACAATCTTACATGATGGCTAAAAGGCAGAGCACAAAATGAATTTGTGTCTGAATGGAAATAGTTGGTTGATTTCTTAAAGAAGAATGAAGGTGATTTGATGATAATAGGCTGTTAAAGTTAAAAAATTAAATTTGTATTACTACATAAGAACTGGAATTAATAGATGTATTGTGCTTGTTGCTTTAAAAAGTCATTTTCTACTTTTTATATGGGTGGTTATTACTAATTTTAATGTCTACTACCATTTTTGATCACTGATTAGTAGTATTATTTAGTTGATTAACTATTATTATAAGATATTATATTATTGAAATTAATATTGAATATAGAATAAGTTAATAATTATTTAACTTGGAAAATTAAGTGGATAATAAGTAGATACGTAAGTAGATATTTATAATGATAAATAATAAATGATTGGTTAACAATAATTATGGTATAAAAGAAAGGATTCAATACTTAGATGTAATTGTTCAAATAATATGGGCTGTTTGGAATAGGGCAGGAACCAACTTTTAAAAATTATTTTAATTATGTCTTGTTATGCTGTGTTATGTATTGTTAATATTATTAATACTGTTAGTTTTCTATTTTAGATTGTAGACTATATGTTTGCTAGATTTTTTTGTGTTCAATAAAATAAAATTTATTCCACAAAAAGAGAGAGACTCCCTTTAAGACTGTAAGCTTGCATAAAGGATAAGAAAAATCACCAGCATAATATGAAGGGCCTCTGAATCCAATTCTGAGAAAATATTTTTATCCTCAAGTCAGAGTGAAATGGAAGGCCAATCACTGCAGCAGCATGTGGAGGTAGTAAGATTAAAAGAAATAGATGTGGAACACAATAACAAGTCTCAGATAAGGCAAAGAATAAAATTAGATTTAAGTTTGTACTTGAGAAGGCTGATCAGGGAGGAAAAAATGCAATCAGAGGTAATTAGTATGGTTGTGGCTTCAGGGCACCATCTTGAAATCGTAGATTCTGATCGGAGGTATGGGGCAGACACACATGTTGATTGTCACTCTTAGCTCTTCTGGGAAGTCACTGCAGTGTGCTGTGGAGGAAAAAAACTTTTTAACATGAGCAGAGAACTTAGTTTATAAGACCAATTTTTACATTACCTCTGGTGACTAAAGATACTTCACAAACAAAGGGAAGTTTACCCATTATTAATAAGCCTAGGGTTTCAGAGCAGTTTCTTTAGCTGTTTATGCCAGTGAGTTACTGAATGTGAAAGTGGCTATTGGAAAATGAGAGAGATTTGGTGGATCTCTCTACTTAGCAGAGCAATAGTAGTACACAAAAAGAAGTTTGATCAGTTCACCAGCCCACTTCAGATTCCCCATCACACACTTAACTCTAGTTGAGAAATAAGCACAGACTCAGTTCTGATTATAGAATATGAAAAAAACAGTTCACTTACAGACACTTATACGTAATCTACACAGGTTCATGTTCTTGAAGGGAAAAAGAAAAGTAACAAAAGAGATAAGCAGTTACATGCTTATATTGGGGTCTCTCCCATGGTGAGCTGCTGTCTTTATGCTTGCAGGCACACAAGCAAGGGAAGAGAGAGAGTAAAGAAAGAGAGAGGCAAAGCCCCTAAGAACAAAAGGATGCGTATGTGCTGGAGGAAGGGAGTAGACGTGAATGAACAGGAAGTTAATTTTGGTTTTGTCCCTAAATTTACAGTGATCATGCAACTTAACTAGCAGTGAATTCATAGCATGCAAAAGTTGCAATTCCCAACAGTGCAAACAAGACCTCAGTCATTATTTAGCAATCTCAATCAAAGTTTTTTAAGCCCAATTAATTTAACTAATTTTAAACAATTTAGTTAATTTACATAACTGAGCTAATTTCTTGAATTCAATACATTTCATTAATCAAATTGATTCATCTGTGCAACCAATTTTGAATTAAATAGAGTGGAAATGAATTCTTCAGTTTTAAGCAGTTTCTCACAGTTAAATGAAACAGATAATCAGTAGGCTGGCCATAGGCAATTACCGTATTTGCCACGATAGAAGATGCACTCCTCCCCAAAGAATAGCCTTTGAAAATGGGGGGATGTCTTATATGCCAGGGCATCATTGTGAGGCTTCCTTTTGCCCCCTTCCATCTCTACACCAAGGCAAAATGCATAGGAAAGACAGGGGCAAAAGGAGCACTTGTGTAAGTGCTCCTTTTGTTCCCCCTTTCCTTTTATTTTGCGTCGGTGGGGAGAAATCTTGCCAAGTTCTCCCCGCTGAGGCAAAATGCACAGGAAAGAGGGAAGACTAGTGTGAGTGCTCCTTTTATCCCCTCCTTTCCTTATACATTTTGCCTTGGGGAGATGAGGGGGGCAAAAGGAGTGCTCACAATGATGCCCTAGCTTATAAGGAAATTCCCATTTTCAAAGGCTATTTTGGGGGGAAAGTGCGGTGAGGTGTGTCTAATATGCTGGCAAATAGAGTACTTGATTCTAGGTCTCAAGGGAAAGTTGTTAATGTTAATAGTCCAATGGAAGCATCTGAAAAAGTGTAAGGAAAAAAACTAGACACATTATAAATACATGAAAGCATAGTGCCAAAGGTGGTGGTTATTAGAATTCTCAGATCTGGATTCAAATTCTGGTGACAATGATTTGGATTTGGAGAGTGGTAGAAAGGATGGGTCAGTTTTGAAGACAGTGAAAGAGACTAACAGGAGTAGGTTGTTTGAGGCAGACAATTTCAGAGGTCTACTTAGGAAAGTTTTAGTCAGTTTGGTTTGAAAACATCTTAATTCTGGTCAGGAGAATTTTGAAGGATTGACAAAAGGCTAATAGGCTTCCTTCAGTGCTGCAGAAAGCTTTATCCCAGAGCACTCAGATTCCAGTGCCAGAAATGTTTAAAGACTTAAATGATTCTGAGTGGGAAATTCCTCTTACTACTAATAGGTTCACTAGCTATGGTAAGGAATTGCATTATTTTTTATTTTATTTTTTTGAACAGAATTATTGACACTTTAAACTAGAACAAAGTTACTTTGATCAACTAATGTCTTCCGACTGACGTCAATGAATATAAAAAAGAAAAAAGAAAAAATGCTTTCTGATATTACCATAGATTACATTATTAAAAAACACAAAATAAAAACATACATTTAACATTACTTCCATTAATTGGAACTCAACCACTTCTTGAAAAATAATGAAGATTCACTTACTTATTAAACTTCCTCTCCTTAGACACTTCTTTCTGTATAATCTCTGTTATCAGTTGATATTCTTCCTCCTATATGTATTTATATATATTTAGCATATTTATATATATACTTCCTATATGTATGTGTGTATATATATATATTCAACATATATCAGCATTTGTACACATTCATACTTATACGGACACTTATATACTTATATATACTCATACAAATACACATATAAAATATATATGCACAAACAAGCAAGCTTCATTGTATACACATCTAACAATCTTTTCTCCCAAGTATACACGTCCAATCAAAATGATGTTGTCTGTAAAGTTCACTACAAAATCTGTACTTGTTTGTACATTCGTTTGATTTTTAACTTCTCCTGAGTATGTTCAGACTTGTTTAGTTTACTTGGTTTATTTTATTCGATAATTGAGTTACCTCATTTACTACAGAGAAACTTTGTAATTGGGTCCCATTCCGTCAATATTATGTCAAATTTCTCTTTAATTTTAACAGTAAGTTGGTCATTTTCTATCATTTCCAGTATTTTAATCATCCATTGTTCTAGAGTGGGGATTTCTTTAGTTTTCCAGCCTTTAGCTATTAATATTCTGGCAGCAGTAACGAAATATAATAGTATTTCTTTGAGATTTTTGAATCTAGAATCTCCAGTATTTCTTTGATATTTTTGAATCTATGATTTGAACTATATTTAATAAATAGATTTCTGGACTTAGAGGTATTTGGGTTTCAAATATTTCTGTCAGAGTTTTATTCAACTTTTCCCAGAACTTTTAAATTTTTTGGCAACTCCACCACATATGTATGAAAGTTCCGATTTTCTCTTGACACTTCCAACGTTCGTTTTGATGTGTATTATACATTTTATCCAGTTTAGCTGGTGTTATATACCATTTAGAGAACATCTTTATATAATTTTCTTTAAGATCTTGTGATAACGTAAATCTGTGGGTTAATTTCCATGATGTTTCCTATTATTCTAGCTCAATTGTGTGACCTAGTATGTTAGCCCAAGGTATCTTTGACTGTTTCCTCCTCTAATTTGAGGAGTTTAATAAGAAGTTATAGATTGTTGATATAATGTGGTTCGAGTGACCAAATATAATTTTCTCTAACTCATTAGGTGTTTGCTTCAAATTAAACCCTTCTAGTTTTAAATCTATTTTATATCTCTCATAAAGTTGTCTATATGGAAGCCATGCTAACTTACAACCCATTTGTTCCAATTTATCTCTTGTTTTTAACTGTGGTGTAGGTGATTCACCTAATTCTAATAGATCTTTATATGTCAGCCATTTTTCTTGCACATCGACCCATCTTCCAAAAAAAGCTTCCTGAGGTGATATCCAAGCTGGAATTTTATTATACATTTTTCTCATTATTTGTATCCATATTCTCAGTAGCGATCCCCTTATAAAGTGATTTGTAAACTCCTTGTCTATTTTTGCCTTGTTATACCAGAGATAGGCATACCAGCCCATCCTATAATCAGCTCCTTCTAACGTTAATATTCTTGCATTCTGTAACCTAATCCAATCTGATATCCAAGCTAACCCAGATGCATAATAGTATAGTTTGAGGTCAGGCAAACTACATCCACCTCTTTCTTTTTGATCTATGAGATTTTTCCAATTTATCCTTGGTTTTTTCCCTTCCCAAATGAATCTTGTAAGGTCTTTATCCCATTCTTTGAATGGTATGTCATTCTTTATTATTGGTAAGTTTTGAAATAAAAAGATCATTTTGGGCAAGATGTTCATTTTCACTGTCACTGTTCTTCCAAGAAGGGATAAATGTAGTTTGCTCCATTTTTCTAAATCCTTGTTTATGTCAGTCCACACTCTTACATAATTATTATTGAACAGCACTGTATTTTGCTTCATGATCCAAATACCTAAATATTTAATTTTCTTTTGAATCTGAAAGTTAGACTATTTAATAAGTTGTTCTTCTTTCTTGGGGTGCATATTTTTTGTTAAAATTCCAGTTTTCTCTTTATTTATTTTAAATCCTGCGTTTTCACCGAATTCATAGATGATCTTTAACAGCTTGTCTATACACTCCAATGGTTCTTGGAGAATCATAGAATCATAGAAATGTAGAGTTGAAGAGACCACACAGGCCATCCAGTCCAACCTCCTGCCATGCAGGAACACCCTCACAGCACTCCCGACAGATGGCCATCAAGCCTCTGCTTAAAAACCGCCAAAGAAGGAGACTCCACCACACTCCGAGGCAGCATATTCCACTGCCGGACAGCCCTGACTGTCAGGAAGTTCTTCCTGAGGTTCAGGTGGAATATCCTTTCCTGCAGCTTGAATCCATTGCTCCTTGTCCTGGTCTCTGGAGCAGCAGAAAACAAGCCCTCTCCTTCCTCTACATGGCATCCTTTCAAATATTTAAACATGGCTACCATGTCCCCTCTTAACCTTCTCTTCTGCAGACTAAACATACCCAGCTCTCTAAGTCTATCCTCATAGGGCATGGCTTCCAGGCCTCTCGCCCTCCTCTGGACTTGCTCCAGCTTGACCATTTCCTTCTTGAATTGGGGTGCCCAGAACTGGTCACAGTATTCAAGATGAGGTCTAACCAAAGCAGAGTAGTGTCACTACAGTCCAGGCCTACCCGGAGATAACACTTGATATCGTTTTTGATATCAAACCATTCGGCCGTGCGGCGTAGTAAGTTCCTTAGTGTTCGTCACCCCCCTTCAGGCAGGCGGAGTACTCCTGAGGGTTCCCTGGGTCTAGGTGACCTCCCCGTCCGCCAACCGTTTCCTCGTCCTCTCGTCCCCAGTGCTGTTGAGGTGTAAAACCAGGCTTGGGTGTACCAGAGTGGCTTTGTTTGGGTAGGCTGGAGATAGGTTCCCATCCCTCTTCCTGCATGTAGTTCCAGAGAGTTCGTCTCCTGAAGCTCCCCCAAGGGTCTAGGTGACCCTACCCATCCCTCCAGCCCCTGGTCCCGTTTTTGTGTAAGTGTAGTTGTTTAATTGTAGAAATGGCAAAGGAGAGCCCAGTCACAGTTAAGGACCTCATGCAGGAGGAAGAGGTCCGAGGAAAGTTAGAAAGGTGGGTGTTGAGTAAAGGGAAATGCTCCTGGAAGGACTCTGTCTTCCAGTCGGCCGATCCCTTTACCTCACTCCGTGAAGCGTACGCCCTCGCACGCAAATCAAAGAACCCGTTCGGGCCATCGAAGGATGCGTTGGCCACTTGGGGACTTTGGCTTGCGGCCAGAGATGCTAGCAGTGCCCTAATAGAGACCCGGGGGAAGCTAGCCGAGGTAGAGAAGGAGAATGCCTGGCTTCATGCCGAGATTGAGGCACTGCAGGCAGACGAGGTAACCTTTGCGTCAGTCGTGCAGGCCTCTGCACAGAAGCTTAGCGATCTTACATTAGTGGCCCAAACTTGAGAAGAGAAAGCCCACGCCTTAGAGGCTGAGCTGGATCATGCCTGAGCAGTGGCCAAGTTCATGATTGGGCAAGTTAAGGAACAGCAGGAGGCTGTTAGTCGCGCAGCTTGCCATAAGCAGATTGCTGCGCTGGAGAGCCAGCTCCAAACGTGCAAGGCCCTGATTTCGGCTGTGTGCCCGGAGCTGCTCCCAACGTTTGCCCAGGACTTTTCCAGGGAGCCCTTGCTGGAGGACGCTCTGGCCTCCCCTCCCATTAATCTGGACTGGAACGACCCTAAGGTCCCAGTCCACCCTGTAGAGACACGGTCCATGACCCGCAGGACTGTCCCCGCAGGTGACGGCAGTTCTGAGAGAGCAGAGACACAGGAAACGCAGGTCACAGAGACTAGAGTCCCCTGGCGTGCCACTGAGGCTAAGGCCATCGCGGACCAGTTGGGTCCCCTAACTCGGTCCACTGGGATCATGTGGTTGAACATGGTGATACACTCTCACCCGACAGCCAATGGTCAGGACCTGACCCAACTGGCCTGGCTTTGCATGTCCCCATCTGAGCATCCTACTCTTGAGTCGGCCGTGGCTTGAGGCCCAGGACTGGATGAGAGAGGTAGTGAAGAACCTTTGGCCCAAACAGAGTGCAAGCATGCTCTACGTCATGAAGCAGCAGGGTCTTTGTGAGAACCCTGAGGCTTACGTGGCGCGGAAGCAGCTACTCGCCCTTCTGGCTGAGAAGGTTCCCCTATCCGCCCGTGGGTACAACTTCGACACCGTGGAGTTCAAGACTCTGCTATACGGAGGCTTGAACCACGAAACGAAGATGGCCCTAGGTCCGGTGGATCCAGCCACGACTTTCTGGGAGGACTTTGGGAACAACCTCCGTCGGGTCGCTGACCTGCCAGGGGAGGCTGGCTCCCTCCGACCCCCCATTAAAGCCCAAAGGAGAGATGCAGGGAATTGGGAACTCATATCGGAGGTGACGTACTCCAATTATGGGCCCCATTCCCAACACAGGAAGACAGCGCCGAATTCCGTTCCACGTGAGAATTGGAACTCGCGCCCAGCTCCCAGACAGGACAGGCAGTGGCAAGGAAGAGACCCCCGCAGCCAGCCCGGCAAGGCAGGGAATCCCCCACGGCAGCCAACTGCCTCTGACTCAAGCTCTCCCAGGGAGACGTCTGGTAGGTACGATCCCACGGCCCAGACATACTCCTCAGACAGAGTTAGAATCTGGGACATGCTGAGAAGGTTCAGACTGGACATGAGCCAGTTCGATGGGAGGCCAACCATCGAGCTCCTTGATGCACTAGACAGGCATTTACTGCTGGGGAATAGCCAGCCTGTGAGTGCGGTGACCAGCAGTCCCCCTCAGGCTGGGTGTTGCCCTGACTTGGAGCTCTCAGCATAGGGGTGCCCTCGGTCCCGGGATCTCCCCCAGAGAGTTGTGGCTCAACTGATGCTCAACAAATGGGGCAGATCTAGGGTGAAGGCAGACACTGGGACCTATAGGGACAAGACTCCTGCCACCCCCCCTGCAGACTCCGGAGCAACACCAAAATTGCTGCTCCCTAACCTGAGAAGACAGAGTGAGCCCAACCCAGGCGCTATCCGTTTGCCTGGATATGGCGGGGGGGACACCAACCTAAGCCTTTCAAGGGAAACAAGCGCCCAGGGCACACCAGAACCAAGCAGATTGCCCCTCCTCATGACACAGCCCCGAGTGCGAATCCAACCACCTTTGAGACAGCAGTGCTTTCAGAGCACTGAGAAGGATCACACCAGGCTAAGTTCCAGGAGGAAGCTCCCACCAAGTTTGATGAGGTACAGGACATTGCCAGCATGTGTGAGAGCCAGGAAAAGGAGAACTCACAGCAAGTGGAAGCAAGCCCCAAGCTTCCAAAGCTCTCCATTGTCCCTGCTCTAAGCCCCCTGCTAGAGACTTGCAGTTTCCCCCGAGATTTCCTTGAAGCCTTGGCCAGGAGGGTCCTTCCTCTTCATGCCTCCTTTCAGGGGAATTTCCAGTGGGGCTGTGGAGTCAAGCAGCAAGAGGTTCCTGCCCAGCCAGAGCCCAGGTCAGCAATGGCACTCACCCTGGCACCCCCTAACTTGACTCCCTTTGTCTGCATTACAGCCTGGAAGATTTCAATAACGGAGAGTTCAAAATGCCACATGGGGGTGGACCTAGCTACTGCCTTCCCCTCTGCAAAATTTTATTGGTTCCACCTGCCCTCCATGTTTGGGGGCACCCTAGTTATTGTGACTCTAGTGATTTTGAGAGGGGCCAAGACAGCTCTTGGCTTCATCTTGATCACCGCCCTGCCTAAAACGACAGAGGTCCAGGAGGCACATGGGTCCAAGACCAGCCTCCTCTCTGACTTGGAAGAAAGGGTCTCCAGCAAGGAGCGGGCACTGCTGCTCTTGCACGTAATTTCAGAGACCCACCAACTATCCCAATTGAAGGAATGGAAGGGTCAGCAGGTTGATCCAGCCTTTGTGGCAATCTCAGAGCCGGAAGATCCCTGTGCCCAATGACCCAATGTGAGCCCTCTAATTTGCCAGACCTCCTTGAATTGCAAGGGAGTGCCAGCCATTAATTTATCTGAGACGCTTGTCTCAATTTATGAGGTGTTCAACAATGGTTGAGCAGCCATTATTTGAAGGGGATCGAGGCGGAGTGGCGACCCCTCCAAATTCCCAGTTACTGTAAATAGTCCCGCCATGTAAATAGTTCTGTTTGCCTTGGAATTTGTAGTATAGGAATAGTTACTCCTTTCTTTCTTTCACGATCTAGCACAGATGGTACCTCTTGCATGGAGGGCCCCCTCTACTGAGGTGCGGTCAGACCGATCTACACCTTACAGTGACCAAGGTCTGAGGCAGTCACTCCTGCCCTCTCCATGTTAGCAACTTTTGTTAAAGACCAACTGAGGCTCCCATCATCCCTGATTTTCTGAATTCGAACCCAACGCCCAGTAGGCTCCTTGTCATTTATTTGCATTTGTTAATTGCATTGGCTATCAACCGTGTCAGTCTTCCTTCCATGAGTTATAGGTCCACGGTTCCAGAGAGCCGAGACTACCCCCGGACTCGTCCACCACCCCCAGGCACCGAGGGGGGGGTGAGTGCTGAGACATCACTGTTCCAGTCGAGGAGCCAAGCCTGGGATGACAACCTGATCCTGTTACTGCAGTTGGGGACCCCAGACAAGGCGATCCAGCTGCTCCCCAATGGACTTTATGAACTGTTTTCCCACTATCCCGGATTGTAAAGCCTTCTACCACTAGGACTATTCCGCTTGCTGCTTTGCAGGCCACATCCTGCAAAGAGCTAGCATCCCCGGCTAGCTTGACCACAAACTTGGACATTTTGCTGTTGTTCCAGCTCAGCTTGAACTCATGTTGCTCATTTGCTCCAGCTACCAGACTTTTCCTGTTCCCGGGGGGGGGGGAGTGCAGAGACTTTTGCTTGCACTTCCCCTCCCCTGGACTACTAATTCCAAGTCCAGTATCCCGTGGAACTGATTGCTTCTTGGATTGCTTCCAGTACTAGACCCTGCATTGGAGTTACAGTATTTAATTGATTATTTCATTTTTGCATTGCTATATTGCTTTCTCCATTGGCGGAAGGATTCTTTCATTAGTCACCATTCATTGTTATTGGTATTATATAATTTTTGATCCATTTTAAATCTCTCTTTTAATTGTCTCCATTAAATTCCAGTTAAATTCATGGCCTTGCTCTTTTAATTCCTCTTCTGTACTCATTCTTAACTTTGTAACATCCTTTTTCAACAGCTCTTGATACGTCAATAATTTTCCCTGTTTTGCTGGAGCAATATTAAATGCTTCTTGGGGTGAGGTCCACAATGAGCCCTCTATAAAATTTATGTTTTAGTTGTATCCACACTTTCAATAGAGACTTTTGGATACAACGATTGTTAAAGTCTTTATTCACCTTTACTTTGTCGTAGCATAAGTATCCATGCCATCCAAATCTATTTTCTATTCCTTCAACTTCTTTTATTGTTGTGTTCTCCACTTGAATCCAATCTTTAATTGTTTCTAAGCAGCATGCTTGATGATAGATTTTCAACTATGGCACATCAAAACCTCCTCTCTCCTTTTCATCTTGTAATGTTTTAAATCTTATTCTTGGTTTCTTGCCTTGCCAGATAAACTTTCATAGCCGATCTTTGTAATTTCTAAATGAATATTCTTCCAGTATTTTTTTTTGCTTTCCTACAGTTCCACCAACAATGTTAAAACAACCCTTTTTCTGATTTGCATTTCTAACATTTTTGTTGCCTCCTTTATAGATTTTTGCAATTTTAACTAGAGTTAGATGCCATCTATAAAGCATCTTACAGTAATTTTCTCTAAACGATTGACATGCTGTAAAATTTAAATTTTACCAAGTTTGTACCCAATCATCTAACTGAAAAGTAGAACCAATATCCTGTGCCCATTTAATCATACTACTTTTAACTGTCTCTTGCTCTTTAACAGAAGATTGTAAAATTCAGTTGTCATATGTTTTCTACTGGCCTCTAAGATGGCATCTAACTCTCAGATAGAGTTCATTATATATTCTTATTTCATATCCAGATTATACCTAGTATAGAGCTGTATGTATATATAAGAACCAAGAACAATTCATCCCTTTGGCAAGTACTTCTTCTCTCAATTCAAATACTGGGACATTATCTTGAAATTTTAATAACTTGTGATAAATCCACCAGTTTAAAATTTACTCGTGGTATTAAAGAATGCTTCTTGTGGGGACACCCATAATGGCATTTATGGACCTAACCAATCTTTATATATGGTCCAAATTTTAAAAAGGGCATTTCTTATTGGATGCTTACAGAATTCTTTATCGGAATGTTTCTTAAGGTACCATATAGAAGGTACCAAACATATTTAAGATCTGAGTCAGATCTGCTCCTTCCAAGAGCAGTAATCTTTTATTATCTAGTGTGATCCAATCTGTTATCCAAGTTAAAGCAATACCATGGGAATACACTTGTAAATCAGGAAGACACAGGCCTCCTCTTTCTCTGAGATCTGCCATTAAATTCCATTTTATTCTTGGCTTTTTCTCAGTCCAGATAAATATTTATTCAATCTTGTTTCCATTGGTTGAAGATATCTTGCTTGATTATAATAGGGATATTTTGAAGAAGGAAATTCATTTTAGGTGATATATTCATCTTTACAGCAGCAATTTTCCCTAACAATTATAATTTTAATTTATTCCAAGACATCAATTCTTTCTAAATTTCATTCCAGAGTTTAAGATAATTATTTTCAAGTAGATCTTTATTATTTCTAGAAAACCAAATGCCTAAATATTTGATTTTCTTTTCAACTTTAAATTTTGTCTTAAGTTTCAATTCGTCCTTCTCTCTTACAGATAAGTTCTTTGTCAGTATTATAGATTTCATCTGATTAACTTTAAATCCTGCTACCTGACCAAATTCTCTCAAAATTTGAGTAAGTTTGTCTATAGAGTCGACAGGATTTTCCAAGACTAAGGCAAGGTCATTGGCATAAGCTTGAAGCTTGAATAACGTATCTTTGATTATTAAATCTTGTATAGCTTTCTTATTCCTTATTGTATTGTTATTTCAATCACAATCAAAAAAAGAAGTGGCAAAAGTGGACAACCTTGCCTAGTTCCTTTTTTGATTTTAACAGGTTTGGTTCTTTCTTTCTTTCTTTTTTCTTCTGAGTTGATTATTATATAAGCCTCTTGATCTGAATAGATTGCCTTTATCCATTTAATAACATTATTTCTGATATTAATCTTTTGGAGGACTTGAATCATAAATTACCAAGACACATTATTGAATGCTTTTTCAGCATCCAGAAATATCAATCCCACTTTTTTGTCTTGATGAGATTCATAGTATTGTATTATGTTTATCAAATTTCGAACATTGTCTCTTAGCTGGCGGACAGGTAAAAATCCTGACTGATCCTCATGAATCCAATCGATGAGTATTTTCTTTAATCTTTCTGCCATGATTGTAGTGAATAATTTATAATCTTGGCTCACTAATGAAATCGGTTTGTAATTTTGTGGATTTGTTATGTCCTTCCCTTCTTTGGGAATCAATGTAACATTAGCAGTTTTCCAAGACTGGGGTTTTTCCCCATTTGCTATTTGGTTTAAAACTTCATGTAATGGCAGTATGGATTCTTTCTCAAACACTTTATAAAAGGTGGCTGGAAATCCATCAGGTCCAGAGACTTTCCCTGGTTTGGCCCTTTAATTGCATCAGAAATTTCCTCTATTGATATAGGTTAGTTTAACTGATCCTTTTGTATATCCAACAGTTGTATAATAGTGATCTTCTGTAAATATTCTCCAATTTTTTTGTAGTTTAATATCTTGCTGTTGGTCATCTGCAGATAATTTAGAAAAATATTCGTAGAAAGCTTGTTTAATCTTTTCTTGTTGAGTGATGATTTCTTCACCAATTTTGATCTCATTAATTGTTTTTTCTTTTTCTTTCCTCAATTTATATGAAAGCCATTTACCTGGCTTGTTAGCAGATTCAAAATGTTTTTGTCTAAGACATTTAATTTTATTTTCTACTTGTATGTCCAAAAGAGTGATTAACTGATCTTTCAGAATTTTATTTCATTAATCAATCTCGTATTGGATGGGGATTTCTTAAGTTTTCCTTTTCTTTCCTTAATTTCTGACAAAATTTGATATTCTTTTTCTAAGCTTTTCTTCCTCAATTCAGATTCTAATTGCATAATTATTCCTCTTATGCAAGTTTTTATGGTATCCCATACAATATTAATTGGTGTTCCTTTACCCATGTTTTCCTGAAAAAACAAAAGAGTGATCAACTGAAGTTTTATCCTTTGGACAGTTTTCTCTTCTTTAAGAATAGTTTCTCTACATCTCCAAATATTTCAGTTTCTCCTATTGAAGCAAGACTGGGTTATGGTCGGACAATGTTTGGGGGAGAAGTTCTTTTTAACGTATCAGAAGCGTTTTTGAAGCAAAAAACATATCGATTCTACACCATGACTTATACTGGTGTGATTAATATATGTAGTCCTTTTCACTCCCATTTTTTTGTCTCCAAATATCTATTAAACCATGCTCCAAAATATAATTTAGAAAATTCTTAGGCAATCTCCCTTGAGACCTTTTAATTTCTTTATGAGATTTTCTATCCATTATCGGGTCCATGACAGCATTTCAGTCTCCCATCAAGATAATCTTCTCATATTGGTAATCAACTAAGATTCTGAAGAATTTTTCAAAGAAAATTGGTTTATTTTCATTAGGAATATAGATACTTATTAGTAACATTTTTTCATCTTGTACTTTGACTTCTACAGCAACATAAGGACCAGATTCATCTCAGAAAACTTCAGTTGTTGCCAAACACTTATTTATGTATAAGACAACTCCCTTTCCCCTCTGCTTATTAGCTGAGGCAAAGCATTCACCCAGTTTAGGGTTATTCAGGTATTTAATGTCTAATTGTATTACATGGGTTTCCTGTAAAGCAATGATGACCAATCTCTGCTTCTCCACATAATGAAAAATTTTCCTTTTTTTAAACAATACAATCAAGCCATGAACATTCCCGGTCAAGGCCTTAATATTCGCCATGATTTACTTGTGTTCCTCTGCCTTCACGTTTAGATTTGGGATAGGATCCTATGGGATTCTTTGTTCTTCCTCCTCCTCCTCCTCCTCCTCCTGTTCTGACCCAGTCTGTTTCCTCTTGTCTTCTTTCTTCCTCTATTTCCTCCTCCTTTTCTTCTTCCTTCACTTCTTCTTTTACCCCTTCGTTTTCTCCTTATCTGTCAAATTTCTTTGCTTGTTGATTGTTAAATTTCTTTGCTTGTTGATTGTTTAAACCTCTCTCCGTATTGTTTGTTCTCATTATTCACACTGTTCTCATTTACAATGTTCTTGCTTATCTTCTCTTTCATCTTTGTTCATCTCTCTCTTCAGTATCTCACTGTGTTCTTCTAAGAAAATCTCAGCTTGTCTTGATGTTGTTAAATTATATCTCTTTCTAATTAAGTAAAAGGAGATCCCTTTTGGAAATCCCCATCTGTAATTAATTCCAGCCTTTTTTTAGCAGCTGAGTCAAATCCGTATATTCTTTTTGTTTCTGAAGAACAACACCCGGTATATCTTTAAAAATTTGACTCATCTATCAATTATCAGTTCTTCAATGTAGCTCTTTTGAATTATAAAGTCTTTAACTCTCTGATGAACAAAAAAAAAAGACTATATTGCAAGTCAACTTATTCCTTCTGGCTGCTGGTGATCTTATGCGATACAATTTATCAGTTTCAAGGTCCAGTTGCTCAGCAGGCCACCCTAGAAATTTTGCCAATGCAGGTATCACTCTCTCGGCCAAATTTTCAAATTTCTTCTCCTTTAGACCTCTCAATTTGAGAGATTTTTCTCTGTATCTATTTTCAGATAGATCCTGTAGATTCTGGAGTTGGGGTTGTGTTGATTTAGTGTCCGCCTTGACATCATCTATTTCCCATATTTTTTCCTCAAAGTCTTGAATTTTAGTATTTATTTTTTTCATTTCCTCTGTCAATATTTAAAATTTATCATTTAAAGATTTTATTTTTTTTCTTCAGGTCTGTTTTCATCTCTTTCTTCATATTCTGGAATTTTTGCATTGTCTGTGTAGTGAATCTTCTCATTTCCTGGAGCATTGCTGATTCCATTTTTTGAGCCATTGTGTAAAATGTCTGGGTCTCTTCACACTCCTCAGTAGAAGATTGTTGTTTTGTCTGTGGTCTTGTAACTGGCATTCCCAGATCTCTTTCACCAGATCTTTTGCTAATTCTGTTAATCTTAATTCTCATTCTATTATAATATAAACTTTAAAACCTTAGTAAAAATTAGTTTAAGTTTGGGTTTAAGTAAAATCAAATTGCATATTTAGAGTGATAGAGGGAAAAAGAGAAAAAAAGGAAATTCTTCAAATTCTACCCCTCTCCACTTGTATTATAACCATGAAATTAGATGCACTAACTTTAGCAAGTATTACAATAGATTAAATATTTTCAGATTGTTACCACCAGATGTCACTACTACATTAAGACTGTATATATCAGTTAGCTATTTTAATCTGTTTATGTTTCAATGCACTCTGTTCTTCAAGGTCAACAATCTTTCTTGTCAGGAACTGAATTCACACACACAAATAGTTTAGTTCATAAACACTATTTATTTGGAGTGAGATACATTGTACAAGACTTCAGTGAGAGGACTAAAGTTCAAAAGCAATAGCAAATACTTAAGAATCCCATCCTTCCCCCTCCCTCTTTCAAGAGACTGTGAAGCGGTGAGAGCCTGGCAGAGCTTATCAGCACGTTCCTAGCATTTGGTCTCTGGTTCCTAGGCTTTGGTTGCAAGCAAGCTGCTACCTAACGCTGGACTACATATCTCATTACTATAATATGGAGGGCATCCTGACATCCTGCCCATCCTGGAAAAAAAAATGCAAGAAAACAATATGCAGTGCTTGAAGTGTTAGAAGTGAAAGAGAGTTAGTAGTGAGTAGAAACAACAATAAATTTCAAACAGTAAAAGATAACATTAGTAGTTATGTGGGTAAAAAGATGATTTATCTATTGATGCGGCAGTGTTGTTGAGACCAGCGTCACTAGGTGAAGAAGTCTGCAAAGGGCTGGCTTGAGCAATATGCAATGAAAAACAGGGTGGATAAGTTAATAGGTTGCAGGCAGGGGAAGTTCAAAACTGACATCATGAATGGCTCGTTTGTCTGGGAAAGGACCAATGTATTTAGGGGAGTGTTTTTTGGAGGGCCCATCAGAGGTTAAGTGTTTTGTGGAGAGGTAGACAGGGTTCCCTGGTTTGTAGGTAGGGTTGGATTGCTGTTTCCTATTGGCAAAGTGTTTGTGGGAGGCTCCAGAAATTTCAAGGGCAGAACAGACTGCTTTCCAGTTCTCTGAGATTTTGTGAGTCCAACTGGCAACAGATGGGGGAATATTGGTGGTGTCTGTGTTGGTAAGTGGAGAAAAAGCTTTGGTTCAGTGCTGTAAACCACTTCAAAGGGAGTTTTGGTAGTGGAAGAGTGGAAGGCAGAATTGTAGGCAAATTCAACGAATGGTAGGAGAGACACCCAGTTGTTTTGGTTGGAATTGACAAAGCAGCTGAGGTATTGTTCTAGAGTTTGATTGATGCATTTGGTTTGTCCATCCATCTGAGGATGATGGCTGCTGCTGAGTTTTTGGACAATTCTGATGGATTTAAGTAGCGAAGTCCAGAATTTGGATGTGAAGATAGGTTCTCTATCAGAGATGATTGTGGACAGAAGGCCATGAAGCTTCCAGATGTTGGTGAGGAAAAAGCCCACAAGTTTTTCAGCTGTGGGGACCTTTTTAAGAGGAATGAAGTGGAGAAGTGGTCTGTCACAACCCAGATGACATGGCGGCCTCAACAGATGGGGAGACCTATGATAAAGTCCCAAGAAATAACGTCCCAAGGGGATGAAGGTACTGGAAGGGGTCGGAGATGTCTGTGTGGTTTCGCCGTAGAAGGTTTGCAAGTGTTGCAGATATGACAGTTTTTTATATAGTTCTGAATGCATTTGGTGAGGCCCGGCCAATGAAATAGTTTTCTAATGGCATGTAGTGTCTTAAGAAAACTTAAGTAGGTGGCTGGTTTGGAGTTGTGATATCTTCTCAGAACTTCTGTTCTGCAACTTGAAGGTACATAAAGTTTTGATCCAATGAAAGCCAAGTCTTTAGTCCATGTAACTGCGTTGGGGTGGCTTCGTAGCCAGTCAGAAGTGTGAGCAGTTTTTATGTTTTGCTGGAAGGCAGAATCGAGCATAGAAGAAACAGAGTGGCAGGCATGTTCTTGGGCATGTGTTGTAACATGTAGTCCAAGGGTGTTGGGGTAAAAAGAGGTCATTCTTTAGGGGGTGAGGTGTGGGTAGGTGACTCGTGGCAAGGTAGTCTGGAGAGAGGGTCAGCTAAAGTATTCGTTTTTCCTAGTTTGAAGATAATCTTGAATTTAAAGAATTGAAAAAAAATTGGCCCATTGTACTTGTTTAGGTGTTAGTTTTCTGGCTGTTTTCCAAGTCTCTAGGTTGCTATGATCAGTCCAAACTTGGAAAGGCACTCTTGCACTTTCTAAAAAATGTCTCCAAATGGTGAGGGCAAAGTGGATGGCCATGGCTTCTTTTTCCCATATTGGCCAGCTGCACTTGGGTTCAGAGAATTAGAGATGAAGGCGCATGGTTTTAGATGTCCATCATTGTCGTACTGGAGAAGTACTGCTCCCAAAGTGAAGTCAGAGGCATCAGTTTGTATTATAAATTCTTTATTGGTATCAGAGAACAACAGAAGTGGTTCTGAGGTGAATTTGTGCTTGAGTGTGTTGAAGGCGGCTTGGCACTTTCCACCGAACAATCTTTTTGGGGGTTTTTCCATTGGAATCAGAAGGTTTCTCTAAAAGACCAGTCAGCGGGAGAGCAATTGTGGCAAAACCCTCAATGAAACTGCAGTAGAAGTTGGCAAAGCCAAGGTATTGTTGCAGCTGTTTCCTAGTTTTAGGGGCTGGCCATTTCAAAATTGTATCAGTCTTGGAGAGGTCCATGTTTAGGATATTGTTGCAAACTCAATACCCTAGATAGTCAAAAGTTTGAGTGTGAAACTCACATTTGGAGAGTTTCACAACAATGTCATTGTCTATAAGTCTTTGTAAAACAGTACGTACAAGTTTGGTATGTTCTGGGAGTGTTTCCAAGTACATCAAAATGTCATCTAGATAAACCACAACACCACTGTAAAGGAATTCTTGCAAGATCGAGTTAAGGAAAGATCGAGTTTTGGAAAGCTGCGGGGCCAGCTTGTAACCCAAAGGGAAGGACTGTCCATTGGTAATTCCCCAGGAGGGGTCAAGAAGGTAGTGAGCCATTTACTGTCACGGTCCATTCTTATTTGGTGGAATGCCTCTTTGAGGTCTAGTTTGGTAAAGAATTTACCTTTGATCAATTGACCCATGACATCAGCTGTGAGTGGGATCGGGTATGCATTAGGCAGTACTGCTTGATTTATTAAGTTGTAATTCACAATGAGTCTGGGGTCTCCTCTGTCCTTCTTTTGCCAGAAAAAGATTGGGCTAGCCATTGGGGTGGACGAAGGCTTGATAAAGTCGCATTGCAAATTCTTGTTCAGGAATTTTTTTAGAGCTTCCAGCTCTTGTTTGTTCATGGGGTAAATTTTTGGCTTGGGAATCTTGGCGCCATCTATCAGTTTTAATTTACAATCAAAGTCTCTATGTGATGGGAGTTTATCTGCTTCATGGTCTTCAAATGCTTTCTGCGGGTCCCAATATTCATGTGGGATTTTCTACAGGTCCTTGGGGCTCAATTTAAGTGCCATTTTAGGTACCAACATTTGTTGTCCTGGTATTTGATTGGCATTGTTAGTATGTTATAGTAAGCCTCGGGTCCAATCAATTTAGGGGTTGTGTTGTTTTAGCCAATCATACCCGAGGACTACTTGGAGTCCAATTTTATTTGGTACTAGGAATTTCAATCGCCCCTGGACGTTTCCTACCTTGAATAGGTATGGGTCTGGTCCTTTCCCAGATGGTCTCTCCCGCCATTTGTGATAATCTGATGGCCTTCTTAAGGGGTTCAAATGTTACTGCAAGTTCTTTGGCCACTATGGGGTTTGGTAAGCTAGTGGTACAGCTTGAATCAACCAGGGCCTGGTACATTCTTAACTTCCCATCTGTTCCTTGTAAAGTCACTGTAACATATACATGACAAGTTTTAGCTGTACTTACATTTGCAGATTGGTCCGGGTTCCACTCGTCATGAAGCAGCCTCTGAGAGAGGGTCAGTCTAGGTAGCCACAAGACCCTATATATGCTCATAGTTATAGCAGTGAATATGAGGAATCATCTGAAAGTGTGTCACAAGTCAAGGGATTTCCACATGCTGCGTTAGCAATGATAACCAGAGTTGTTTCTGTTTTGAATACAGAGTTTCGGTCATGGTGTACTAACTGCTGAAATGTTCTATAACTTTGCCTGGAATGTAAATATCTGAAGAGTAAGGGGGTATCAGAGAATATTGCAGACGTTGCAATCCCTCAGAAGAAATGTCTTTGTACTATGTTCCTATAAAACTGTCTTGCAAACTGGTTTCTGGGCTCTTGGCATTGGAAGCGATTCCAGCCACCAGCTCGGCTGTAATAAATCTCTTTTTCCTTATCTTCTGGTCTCTGAGTCTCAAAATTCCTGTAACAGTCACTGTCTGAGTCGGAGGTAGACAAGGGGCTGTCCTTGCCATTGCAAGCCTGAGCAGAGGTTCCACCACCTGGGCGTTTGGTCTGTGGCTTCGGGGTGTTGATTTTGCGGGATGCAGGCTTGGTGGAACAGGTCGCGGGCTTTTCTTCTGTGGCTTTCTTTTGGCTCTGGCAATCACTGGCGATGTGGTCCCTCTTCCCGGATAAGAAGCAGGTCCCTTTGCGTAGTCGCTTTTTCCTTTCTTCACTGCTTAGGAAGGTGGACTTTCTGGATCCTGGGGTTAAGTGACTGTTTTCTTGGGCTTGTCTTTGTCTTGAGAGTTGGACACTTTCCAGGATACTTTCTACTTCGCCGGCCAGTTTCATCCATGCCAACAGACTGGCTGGGTTTCCTTGTAAAAGGCAACGATCCAGAATGGTGGGGTTTAATCCATCTCAAAAAAAATTGCTTGAGCATGTCATCTCTCCATTCTAGGACCTTGGTCGCTAGCTTTCTGAATTCAAAGGTGTATTCTCCAATGGTTCCTTTTCCTTGGCACAGTTTCCTGAGCTGGTGTCTGGCTTGTTCTTGAATAAAGAGGTCTTCAAACCTCTCTCTGAGGTGGTGCATGAACAGCTGGAGATCGGCTGTTTCCTCAGCTCATGAGTCGAACAAACTGGCAACCCACTCCGCTGCTTCGCCTTTGAGGTGTTGGCTCAGGTATCTAACTCTGGCAAGCATTGTCATTGAAGCTGTTTCCGTAGTCAGTCATGTAGCTGGAAGCCATGTTGAGGAACTAAGTCAGGGTTGCCTCATCTCCATCGTACATAGACTTCATCTCTCGAAAAGGTCTAGGACCCGCTTGAGGCTCCGGTCCTCTGGGAGGTGCAGGGGCTGTGGGGGCTGCTGCCACAGGCACTTGCTGTTGGGCACACCCAAGCTGAGGTACCAGGATCCTCCAGTCAGCTAGCTGAGCTCTCAACCTGGATACCTCTTCTTGTTGTTGTTCCACTTCTTCTTCTGTGGCTAAAAGCTGCTCCATCAGGTTGGTTTCTGTGATTGAAGCATCCCACCTTGTAGTGCGGCGGTGTTGCCTGTGAGCCATGTTGGGTCGCTCTCCCCAGGCCCAAGTTTGTCCTGTAATTGGGGTAGTAACAGGAACTGTGGGTAGCTCTTTGGCTCGCGCCTCTGGGCCCCAGCTGGGGTCTGTTTCATCTCTCTCGGCTTGTTCATCACCTGGATTTTCAGTGGCTCCTCCAACCGCTCCGTCCTCCAGTGATTCTTCTTCAGATGTTTGATACATGTTGTAGAATTTTGAACTTGCATTCTCTCATTCTGTCAGGAACTGAATTCACACACACACATAAATAGTTTAGTGCATAAACACTATTTATTTGGAGTGAGATACATTGTACAGGACTTCAGTGAGAGGACTAAAGTTCAAAAGCAATAGCAAATATTTAAGAATCCCATCCTTCCCCCTCCCTCTTTCAAAAGATCTTGAAGCAGTGAGAGCCTGGCAGAGCTTATCAGTGCATTCCTTGCACTTGTTTACTTAACAGTCTCTGGTCCCTAGGCTTTGGTTGCAAGCAAGCTGCTACCTAACACTGGACTACATATCTCATTACTATAATATGGAGGGCATCCCGACATTTCTACTGTTCCTTTTATCAAAAGCAGACACAGCTGTAAGATACAGTTAATGTTGGCCT
The DNA here is from genome assembly GCA_948474755.1 of Ctenosaura bakeri. Taxonomy (NCBI): domain Eukaryota; kingdom Metazoa; phylum Chordata; class Lepidosauria; order Squamata; family Iguanidae; genus Ctenosaura; species Ctenosaura bakeri. The sequence goes on along the minus strand of CAOLHI010004439.1, from coordinate 65,569 downwards.
TGAGTATGCTAGCTTTAGAGAACTATCCTGATATTTCTTTCAGGTACTTTCATACAGACTCATATAAAAGCATAAAAGTGGTGAACACGCAATATTTCAACAATAATCCAATAGAGAAAATTAACTTCTCAAAAATATTCAAATGAATTAAAGTTCCAAAGTTACCCTTATAACATATAATGAACATTATAACATATAATGAAATTGTTATGCTATTGATGTAGTTTCTCGCAGCCAAACCGTCAACAGCACATATATATTAGTCAATAATAAGTTACTCAACAGTAAATACTAAAGATCTCATATAATTACTTTAACATAAATTATTTTCAATAAATTCAAATTCAAAACTGCTCTCAGTCCTCCTTGCTCCACCCGTGTCCAGTTGCTAATATTATTTGTTCACCAACACTTCTTCAATCACCGGAGCAAGTTTCGGAAACTTCCGAGCCTGTTGGTCCCTTCTTCTCTCCAAAGGGTAATCTGTATTGGGTTTCTTTGATGTTATTCCCCTCCAATTTGCCACAGTTTAGGTTGTCACTTTCACGCGACTGAAGGTGACAGCCTATCGTGCCACCATTCCCATTCCCAGGCATAATTAATATTGTTGATATCATATACCATAATAAGAATAATAACATCCCATTCCCAATTATCAGAACCTCATCAACCACAATGATATTTTCAAGAAGCACATTTTCCCCCTTTCTCATCCAAAATATAAATGTCTTGGAAAGCTGTATGTATATTATATCTTTATATATAAGTAATAGTAATATACAATATAATACATTAATTCATTAGTCCCTATCTGAATAAGAAACTAACCCAATTTTAACTGGAAAAGGAATAAGAAAGAATTAACAGTTAAATCCACTTATGTTGATCATTTTAATTTGAAGAAACTCCTTAAACAAGTCCCAGACTTTATAAAATTTACTAATAGCCTTAATTTGTCCCTCACTGCAATCCCCATTATTTTTTCCAACCATTCTTCCTTGGTGGAGATGGTAGACATTCTCCAGTGTCTGGCAAGGACCACTCTGGCAGCCATAATCAATACCACGCCAGTCTTCCAATTATTCCATCCTTGCTTTTATCAACCTTGAAAATACCCAATAAAAAAAAAATTAGGCTTCAAATCAATTTTTATTTTCAAAATTTTCTGTATTTTAGCCCAAATCAGATTTTTTTTTACTTTGTCACATCCCCACCACCTATGGAAGAAGGTGCCTATTTCTGTGTCACATTTCCAACATTGATTCTTAGAATTTTTATACATTTTGGCAATTCTGCCAGGTGAAAGGTACCACTTCTACATCATTTTCAGCGAATTTTCTTGCAAACTACAAGATCTTGTGTAGGCTATGTTACATTTCCACATTGCTTCCCAGTCTTCCATAAAGATGTTATGGCCTACATCTTTAGCCCTTCTTATCATACAGTCTTTAACTGTCTCATTTGCCAAGTTGGACTTGACCAACATTCTGTACAGCCTGGTAAGTAGGTGCTTTTCTCCTTTCAACAGATCTTCAAATTCAGTTCTTCTTAACTGTACACCACTGGCTGGCATACCTTTTAAATTTTTTTCCTTATTTTGTAAAGATGGGAACCACTGTATTTCGATTCCTTCTTCCCATAACTGTTATCTTTTATTTGAATAGAATCTTTTAATAAATCTTTATAAGTGGTTAATTCCCTGTGGCTCTGTAGTCCCATTATGGAAAGTGCTCCGATAGATAAAGTTGAAGATGGCAACTTAGCAATGTCCTAAGAGCAATTTATATCCTTCTCAAACTCTGAATAGTGTTTTCCATATTATATGGTTACAGAAAACCTTATGTCATACCATAAGAAGGCATGTCAACGAAAATGTAGGTCATGACCTTCTAGTGATGAAAGTTTTTCATTATCTAACAGAATTGAATGTTTCATCTACACAAGGCAAGATGCATCATAATACAAACTCAAATCAGGTAGAGCAAAGCCTCCTCTGCTCTGATATCAGCCACTGGTTTCGATTTCATTCTTGGTTCCTCCGCCCCCATATAAATTTAGACAGATCCTCTTTGCACTCTTCAAACCAAGTTCTGGGGATCACCACTGGAATCATTTGAAATAAGAATAGAATTTTAGGAAGAACACTCATTTTGATAGGTGATATTCTACCCATCAAAGACAGGTCCATCATTTTCCAGCTTTCTAATTCTTTTCTATATCTCTTTCCAAGTTTTTAAATGATTATTTTGAAGCAAATGGTTATTGTTATTTGTAAACTCAATTCCTAGGTATTTAACTTTATGTGCACATCGGATCCCTAACTTTTTTTCTTTCTTTTTAAATTAATTTTTTATTAAAATTTTCAATGAAAAAACAATAGAAAAACCCTTCCCGCTTCCAGACATCAATTTTCCCAGTTGAATATGAATTTAACATTCTATTCCATATAAACATTCAGTTCCGTACATTATCTCTATTTTACAACAATTGTAAACTATTACTTTTAGCTTATATTTAACTATTTACATTTTATCTTTTATCACCTCATTTTGTCTTCCTCTTTTGCACAGTCTTCTTTCTTTTCCCCTATTTCATTCTTTTATCCAATTCAATACCTCTCACCATTCTCTTTCAAAGACCTGGATTGGCTTATTTTTAAGTGAAAAAGTTAAGTTTTCTGTCACTACCATATCCAGGACTTTGAATTTCCATCTCTTATATCAATATATTTTCCTTTTTTCCAATGTTGAGCATACGTCAATCTTGCTGCAGTTATTATATATAACGTCTTTTGATAAGATCTTATTTCTCTTTGTTGCCCTAACATATTCAACAAATAAAGTTCTGGTTTCATTTTAAAGTTAAAACTATACATTCTTTGAATTTCATCATGTATTTCTTTCCAAAACTTTTTTGCTATTTTGCAGGTCCACCACATATGAAAAAAAGATCCCTCTTTCTCATCACATTTCCAACATTTTCCATTGCCATTTCCTGTTATTTTTTTTCAGTTTTACAGGCATCATGTACCATCTATATAACATTTTATATAAATTTTCTCTTAAATTCAAACTTGGTGTAAACTTTACATCTGTCTTCCATGCCCTCACTCATGCATCCAACTCAATTGGATGTCCTATATTTTGAGCCCATCTAACCATGTTATTTTTAACAATTTCTGGTTCCATCTCTCTTTGTAACAATATTTTATAAAATCTGGAAATTCTCTTTTTCTGGTCCCCTTTCATCAATACATCCAGTTCATTTTCATTTCTTTCAAATCCATATAATTTTTGATCCATTTTGATCCATTTTGATCCATCTTTTATTTGTCTCCATTAAATTCCAATTAAATTCATGGCCTTGCTCTTTTAATTCCTCTTCTGTACTCATCCTTAACTTTGTACCATCCTTTTTTCAATAGCTCTTGATACATCAATAATTTTTCCTGTTTTCTTGGAACAATACTGAATGCTTCTTGGGGTGAGGTCCACATTGGAAGTCCCCTATAAAATATGTGTTTTATTTGTATCCACACTTTCAATAAAGACTTTTGGATACAATGATTGTTAAAGTCTTTATTCACCTTTACTTTGTCATAGCATAAGTATCCATGCCATCCAAATCTATTTTCTATTCCTTCAACTTCTTTTATAGTTGTGTTCTCCACTTGAATCCAATCTTTAATTGTTTCTAAGCAGCATGCTTGATAACAGATTTTCAGTGATGGCACATCAAAACCTCCTCTCCCCTTTGCATCTTGTAGTGTTTTAAATCTTATTCTTGTTTTTTTTGCCTTGCCAGATAAACTTCCGTAGCCTTTCTTCCCATTCTTTAAAGATCTTTTCTTCTCCTATTATTGGCAAATTTTGGAACAGGAGCATTAGCTTAGGCAATAGAGACATTTTAAAAGCATTTATTCTTCCTAAAAGAAATAAATTCATATTTGTCCATTTTTCCATTTTGCTTTGAATCTCCTTCCATGTCTTCTCATAATTGTTATCAAATTGTTCTTGATTTTTATTTGTTATATTTATTTCTAAATATTTTATTTTTCTTGCTATTTGATATCGTGATCTCTTTTCCAAATTTTCTTGTTCTGTTTTTGATATATTTAATGTCATCTTCATTTTTTCTTTATTTATCTTATATCCTGCTATTTGTCCATATTTTTGCAAGATTTCCTTCAACCTCTGTATTGAATCTTGTGGTTCCTCAAGAAATATTATTACATCATCTGCAAAGGCTTTGTACTTTATCTCCTTCCTTTTTATTTTTAATTCTTTTATTTGTGGGTCTTCATTTATTATTACTTCATTTATTACTCTAAAACTGCTATAAATAACAACAGTGATAATGGGCATCCTTGCCGTACCCCTTTCTTTATTCCAAAGCTTTGTGTTTTATCTCCATGTATTACTAACTTCGCTAATTGAGCCCGATATATCTTCTCCAACCAATTGCAGAATACTTCTCCCAGGCCATATTCTCTTAAAGTATAATACATAAAATTCCAGGAAACATTATCAAATGCTTTTTGCACATCCAATGAAACGATGGCTATCTTCTTCCCTGGATTTTTATCATAATAATCAATTGTATTTAATAAAATTCTAATATTGTTCTTCGTTTGTCTACTTGGAAGAAAACTGGTTTGTCCTTCCTGTATTTCATTCTGTATTGCAAGTCTCAGTTGCTTAGCCAGTATCATTGCTCATATTTTGTAGTCTACATTCAACAAAGAGATTTGACTATAGTTCTTTATTTCTTTCTTATCTCCGTGTTCTTTGGGTATTACCGCTATGTTTGCTTCTCCCCATGACTGTGGCTCCCCTTCCTTCTCAACTTTGTTTAAGGTTGCCTGATATGGAAGTATTAATTATTTTATAAATCTTTTATAGTACAATGCCGTAAATCCGTCAGGTCCTGGTGCCTTATCTATTTTCAACTCTCTTATTGCCTCTTCTATTTCAGCTGTTGTTATTTTTTTATTTAATTGTTCCTGTTTCTCTGCCAATATTTTTGGGATTTTTATGGTTTTTGCAAATTGTTTCCATTTTTCTTCTATTCAATATTGAGGATTTTTCAAAGTATTCTTTAAATTTCTGTTTTACTTTCTCTTGCTGTGTAATTATCTTCTTCCCATTCTTCAGTTCAGCTATTATATTTCTTTCTCTCTTCTTTTTTAACCTGTATGCAAGCCATTTCCCAATCTTGTTTGCCTGCTCAAACTGGGTTACTTTTAATTGTTTCATTGTCTTCTCTATTTCTTCTTGTAAATTCATCCTTATCTTTTGTTGTATTATCTTTATTTCCATTTGTATTGATTTTTTTCCCTCTGGATTTTCCCTACATTCTTTTTCTTTTTCTTGAAGTTTTGTTATCAATTCTTGATATTCTTGTTGAATTTGTCTTTTTTGAATGAAAAAACCTCTCATCACTGCTTTGGAAGCATCCCAAATTGTCTTCATTTTCATATCCTCCTTTACATTTTCCATGAAGTAGTTTTTCAATGTTTCTTTCGCCTGTTCTATCACCTCTTCATCATTTAATAGATTATCATTCAATCTCCACTGAAATTGTTTTGTGGTTTCTTGTATTTGCATCATCATTGGATGGTGATCAGAGATAATCTCTGGCAGTATTTCTATCTTCTTTATCTCTGTTAAAAACTGTTTCGATACCATTATCATATCTATTCTTGACCAAGATTGGTGCACTTCAGAGAAGTATGTATAATCCTTTTCATTTGGGTAGAAGATTCTCCATTTGTCCATTACTGCTATTTTTTCACATATCTCAAAAAAAAATCTTTGGAAGTTTCCCTCTTCGTCCTTTATCTTTTTTCATAGCTGATTTCCTGTCCAGTTCCACATCCGTAACTCCGTTCCAGTCTCCCGCTAATATCCAATCCTCATATTCATATTCAGATATTTTCTCTTTCATTTCTTTGTAAAATCTTCATTTCTTCTCATTTGGGGCATACACTCCAATGAGTAATATTTTTCTTCCATTTTTTTCAAGTTCTACTCCTAATAATCTTCCTTCCTCATCTTCTATTATTTTCTTTGCAGGGATATTTTTATCAATACATATTGCCACTCCCCGTTTTTTCTTTTTATATAGTGAAGTGAAACATTAGCCTAATTTTGAGTTATATAAGTATTTATCTTGATTTTTCTTTATACGAGTCTCTAATAATATTGTTATTTTGGGTCTTAGTCTTTCTATTTGATGAAAAATCTGTCTTCTTTTTGCTTGTGAGTTTATTCCCTGGACATTCCAAGTTACTATCTTCATAATGTTTTTAATGTCTTACTTTCTTTTCTTCTTTATCTCTTCTGGTTCTACCAGTTCTGCCTCTTCTTCAAATGCTGGACTCAATCTTCTGCCATTGCCATGTCTTTTTTTTTTTTTTCCAGTGTTCCATCTGTTTTTTTTTTTGCTTCTGCTGTTGCCAATTTAAAGTGATTTTCTTGAAATTCATTAGCTTGTTGTACTGAGTTTATCTTCCTTCTTCTCCACTCATAGAAAAAAGAAAGGCCTTGTGGTACTTCCCATCTGTACCTTATTTCTATTGCTTGTAATTCTTTTGTCAGAAATGCATATTCTTTTCTGCTTCTTATTACACTTGGTGACACGTCCTTAAAAATCTTTATTTCTTTCTCATCCACTATTAGTTTTTCTTTAAAGTTTTGTTCCAGAATCAAATCTCGTGTTTTTTCTTTAATGAAGTATCATGTGGGAGACCTTGTTTTTTAGCCACAACCGATTCAATTCTAAATGCCTTATCAATGTCAGGTTCAAACTTTGCTCTTCTTAGGCCTATATATGGTGCCAGAATATCAGTTACTCTTTGGGTAAGGTTTTCTTCTTTCTTCTCCTGGAGCCCTCTAAGTTTTAAGTTTCTGCTCCGTTGTCTCATCTCCAACCGTATTATTGTTTCTTTATCTTTTTGCTGCTCCTTCTTCATCTGTTCCAGATGGTCTTCCAAATTTTTGCTTTTCCCTTGTATATCTTCTACCTTGTGATCGATTGTTTGCAGATCTGTTGTCAACTTTTGCAGACTCTGATTTAGTATTGCAACTTTTTAAAAATCTTGTTTTATTTCTTCTCTGCTTGATTTTATTTCTGTTTACTTTTATTTTCTCCATCAATTCATTTCGCATTTTTTGAAATTCCTCTAACATTCTGTTCATCTCCATTGTCTTTGATCCGGTAGAGCCTCTTCTCTCCAAAACTTGTGGTTGAATTTGTGTCTGTGTTGTCTTCTTCTGTCCTGATGCCATTCCTCCCTCCTCTGTCCTACAATATGTTTATTCTCTCCTTCCAACCTTATTTATATTAATACCTTTTGTAATGCATATAAAATATTTAACATTCACAGTACATACATACATACATATATATATATATTTCTTGCAGTTTTCAGTGCTTATCAAATCTAAAACTGCTTATCTAATATAGTTTCCCCCAATAGAAAAATAACAAATACTGTTATTAATATTTCTTAAAGTTCCTTATCCAAAATTTTTAGAGGGAGAAAATTATATACACTCTTAATCTATTGTAACATTTATATTACAACCACTCTTATTCTTATCTAAATCTGTACTATCCTCCAGTTTCCTTTTTACTTTCCCTTTTAATTCTCTGTCACTCCAATCTTCCTTCTTTTAAGTCCATCAGTCTTCTTACTCCTCTCAAAAACTCTGATGCTCCGTTCTCAAATTTTAGAATTAGTCCCAAAATCTCTATCCCATCTTCACTTCTCTTCAAGAAGTTAAATCCATAACCCAGCAATGTTTAAAATCCCCAAGGCTTCACCTCTCTTTTCAGAAGCTATTCCACAATCGATACCAGGGGAATAATTTCTGTCTCCTTCTGAAGCTAATCCATTTCTAATATGCAAGTACAATATTTTTCTTCACTTCTCTTCAAGAAGTTAAATCCACAACCCAGCAACATTTAAAATCTCCAAAATACACCATGTATTCCTCTTCTGTTTCTGTTATGTCTCTGTTCATATCTATTTTGTCTGTCTTTCCACAGTTCCCTCAGCAATGTCTTTAACACTGTCCTCAGTCCTTCCTTTCTCCCCTCTTCTACTATTGTTTTAATTTTATAATTCTTTCTTTATTAGCAAGTCTTCCTTTATTAACAGGTCTTCCAAAGTTTTTCAGTCTTTATCCTTAATGGAAGGGAGTTTATTTTAAAGAGTTTTTCACTTTCTGGCAAGATGTTGGCATGGTAGGTAGCCTGGAAAGTTGCCCCAGACTACCACTGCAAATTTGCAGGGGTAACATCCCCCAGAGGATGTGAGTCCCCCCAAAAAAGCACCATCTTAGCAGGTAGGGGGGAACGGAGCAGCTCACACAGTCCGAGATCACCCTAGCGCGGATGAGGGAGGAGAGAAGAATCGACGCGAACGGGAATAAGGAGATGGAGCTAAAGCCACAGCTTTGCAGCCAGAGATCTGACAAGTGGCGGCAAGAGACCTTTTTTAAAGGGAAAATAACAGCAAAAAGAAAACCAGATGAATCTGAGGATTGATGGAGTTGGCTTCAAAAGGTTTTTAAAATTCAAAGGACGGAATACTTAAGTGGAATTTGGAAAACAAAGAAGAGTAAGTGTGAAGTGTGGAGGTTAGTTTTACAAGGTTTTGTCTTGTTTTCCATAAGTTTAAACAGTCTTTTAAAGTTAAAATTTACTAATCTTTTCATATTAACTAGCTCTTTCTTCTGATTTTGAGCACTTGCTCTCCGTTCAATTTTTCCCCCCATTTCTTACTCTTGCACTTCATCTCATTTGTCCTACACCTTGTTTTGGACTGATCTGCAGCTTGGTGTGTTACAATAATACCATACGTCTTCCTGCTGTTCTATTTGGTTAATCTTTTTTTTTTTGGTATCCTTTGGAGGAGCTGCCTGCAAAATCTCTTCACTAATCATTGAACATATTTCTTCTCCCTCCTCAGTAATTTGTCAAACTGTTACAGCAAAAATTTAGACCACACCAGAAGTAGCAGCAATTTTTTTCCCCTCATGTGCAAGAGGGGAGCAGCAGTGCACAAAGGCACTTTAAAAACTACTCCAAAGAACATGGTTGCACACAGGCAGCTTTTTTTAAAAAAAAAATTATTAAAGATTTTAATTAAAAATTTAAAAAACCCTCCTCACTTCCAAGCTTGTTTTCCAGTTGAATCTACATGTATCCATTCCATTCATACATAATTGTTCCTCACTCAAGAGATTTGTTACATCTTACATTGTTAGACAATTGCTTTGTTACCTTACTACCTTTGTTATATTGTTACATCATTATTTTACCTTGCTACATTATTACATTGCATTACTTACAATCTTGCTTTATTCTTATTTCTTTTCTTATATTATGTCTTTATCCAATCCAAAACTTCTCTCCATTCCCTTTCAATGTTCTGGATAGATTTATTTCCCAAAGAAAATGTTAACTTTTCTGTCTCGACCATATCCAGGACTTTTAATTTCCATTCTTCTATATCAACATATTTCCTTTCTTTCCAATATTGCGCATATATGAGCCTTGCAGCAGTTATCAAATATAACAGTGTCTTCTGAAGACATCTTCTCTTTGTTGCCCAAGCATATTTTTAACAGATAAAATTCTGGCTTCATTTCAAAATTTACATTATAAATTCTTTCAATTTCATCATGTATTTTCTTCCAGAATTTCCTTGCTATCTTACAAGACCACCACATATGATAAAATGTCCCACCTCTTCATCACATTTCCAACATTTTGCATTTCCATTTTTAGTTATTTTTTGCAGTCTTTCTGGTGTCATATACCATCTATGTAACATCTTATAAAAGTTTTCTCTTAAATTTAAGCTTGATGTAAATTTTATATCTGTCTTCCACAGGCAGCTTTTACACCCTGCAAGTATAGTTACAGAAGCAGATTGCAAGCTGATTGGCCAGTCCAAATCTATACGTATAGGAAACGATGTCATGAATACATTATGTCAGCATTCAAGCATTGCGTACATCCATATAGGTGGTCCCAAATTATAATACCAGATCCAACCCTAGGAGTGTGTAAATTGATATTGTAATAAGGCTTAATCAGCCTTTAGGTCATGAAAGTTCAGCTCTTGTGATTGCTCCCTCTCCCTTTGTTCTGTTCTAAATGTCTCCAGATGCTGAAGACCACAAAAGTAACCAAGTCAAGTCAAGTTTATTGCATTTTAGCAGCCAGCCATTGCACGAAAATGAAAATAATAAGATGAAATGAGAAAGGATAATGCAGCCAATTTACATATAATATATAATCAACAATAAATAAATCACTTTCCATACCCCACCTTGTTCTTTATAGCATGTAATTGTAAGACCCTAATAAGAAATTTAGATGTCCTGAAAGACACATATTTCACAGTATCAGATAGCAGAAAACAAACCTTCACAAAGGAGGAATTTCCCTTAAAGGACTTCAATAAAGGAAAAATATACTTGCTCCTAAGATTATTATAAATAGGGCACTCAAGCAGAACATGAATTAAATCTTCTATTGAAACAGAGTTGCAAACACATACTCTGTCCTCCATAGGAACATTATTGTACCTGCCCAACCAAATTGCCAGTGGGAGAACATTCAATCTAGCATGCAGAAAGGCTAACTTCATTTTAAAAGTTGGAAGATCAACCAGATAATGAGGAAGGGGTGAGTTTAGCGGAATGTAGGAAACAAAAAATGTATTAGATTGGCAGGACTTAATCTCAGTCATCTGGGATTGCATCACTATATCCTTGAGTCTTTGAAGTATCAGTAATTTTGCTTTATCATACCCTTGAGTCAGGAAAAAGGAACAGAGAACCCCAGATTCATGACAACCAATTGCATTTTATGCATCCCTGAATTTGGACCAGGCTCTTCAAAGGACATGAAAAGGAGCTCAGATACCTGCTTAAAAATAATTTTTAACCAAAAAAAGAGGGCTAATCAAAGAGCCTCTGTTTTCATTGGCATTATACTTAACTCTGCACGGAGCAATGCTAATTTTATGGAAGTGGGAACTGCCACAAATCTGCACAGAAATTTATTTTGTGCTCTCTCTAATGTATCTAAATTGGCCAGAGCCCACAGTGGTGCTCCAAACAGCATTTTTGGCAGAACTCTGAGCCTACTGAGTTCTAAAGTGGGTTGAATCACATTCCCCCTTTTGTGTGATAGAATTTTAATAAACCATTTAATGTTCTTTCAGCTAACAGGGTACTTGATTGAACCTGTGAAGACCATTTACCAGTCCAGTGGAAGACCACACAAGGATATTTAAAGGAGGGGACTTGTTCCAATTTATTCCCGTCAAGTAGCCAGTTATAAATTTTTTTGGATTTGCCGAATACCATCACTTTTGTTTTTTGATAGTTGAAAGAAAGTTGTTCATTCTTAACAATCTATGCAGGCCTACTTGAGTACAGGAAATCAGAATAGCATCATCTACATACAATAGGATCGAATATTTCCAATTTCCACTGGGAAAAATTGGTCACCTTTTAAGAACTCAACTACATCGTTTATAAATAAGTTGAAAAGAAGGGGAGCAAGCAAACACCCTTGTCTTACTCCTTTAGAGACAGGTATCGAGTCTGACAGGTGTGTACCATCAACTCTGACTTTCAAGGATGTATTTGAATAAAGGGATATTATACATTTTAGAAGATTCTTATCGATACCCATAGTTTGTAATGTAACCCAAAGATTTTCCCACGAAATAGAGTCGAAAGCAGCCTTCAAATCAATGAATGCCACAAAAATATGCTTTACAGTTCCTGCCAAATATTTATAAATAACATATTTCAACATAAAACAATTATCCAAAGTTGACCTGCCTGAACAGAAGCCAGCCTGTTCTGGGGCCAGCAATGCATGCTCTTCCACCCAATCCTCCAATGTATCTAGAAAAGACCTGGCATAAATTTTCCCAGAAACATCCAAGAGACTAATGGGCCTATAATTTCCTGAATCATTTCTAGGACCCTTTTTGTAGATTGGAACTACAATAGCAGATAACCAATTAGGTGGTGTAACTCCTGCATTATTAATTAAAGAAAATAATGAAGCAAAAATTGGAGCCCACCAGTCAGAAAATGCAATATAAAAGTCTGATGGAAGGCCATCTTCACCACTTTACTTTTCTTTAATCTTAGTATTAATGAATTGGCCCTATCTATAGAAATATTTTCCCAGCTATGTTCCAATCTAGGTCCAGTATAGTCCGGGGGAATGATCTTGTCTGAATCATTAAATCATTAAATATCTTTCCCAGTTGTTTTTAGAGATAGTTCCTTCTAAAATTGGGGGTGACCTTTTTTCGAGCTTTGCAATTGTTTCCCAAAATTTCGATGGATTCTTTTGCAGGAGTGCTAGGCTTAGTTCCTTCCACTGTTCCTTGTAATATATCCTTTTTTTCTCACTAATTAATCTTTTATATTTTTTACGTAGATCATAAAAATGTGAGGAAATTTCAGAAGAGTTAGTGAATCAGTATAATTTGATGGCTTTTCCCATTTGCCTCTTTAGGTTCCTGTCAAACCAATAATTATCTCTTTTGGTTTGATGATTTTCTGAGTGGGGTACCTTTTATAAAAAAAAAAAAAAGGTCTGAGGGAGTTTGTTAATTGTGCATACAGCTGATTTGCAGACCCTACACTGGATGCTTGAATCAGGTCTTTTCTTAATTTCAGAAATTCCTCAGAGTAGAGTCTCTGTTGCAAATCTGATTGCAACAGGGGATTCCATTTGATCCTTTTATCAGAGGTTAATTGGGCTTGTTCAGAATTCAGGTGGTGAGCAGTATTTGTAACAGTACTGTTAAACCACCGCAAGGAAAATCTAAGTGGCTGATCACTACCAGCAACTGGATCAACTGCGAAAGAAAGGAACAAGGATCGATGCTCATGTGAAATTAACACATAGTCAACTGTACTCGCTCTAGAGTTATTTCTAAAAGTAAACTCTCTCTTGGAATTATCAAGATGGGAACCATTTATTAAAGCTAGGTTTAGTTTTGTCAGGAAAGTAAAAAAAATGAGGGCAAAATCATTAATCTTCTTATCTTTAGACTTTTGAATTTCCAAACCTTCCCACAGCTCAGTTAGGCCTCCTAAAGCCCTAGCAATACCTTGGTTAGATGAACCTATGCGTGCATTAAAGTCGCCGGCAATTACCAATGGAACTAAAGGGAATTCATACTCTAACTCGCATAGATATTCTTCTAACTTATACCAGTAATCTGGATCATAATATGGAGAGGTGCGGGGGGGAATATAGATGTTAACAAAAATATAAGAGTGGTGTACATTTTTAATAAAAACAGCCATGGCACATGGAACTAATCCTTTAAGAGGAATAACTGAAGCTGAAAGAGAAATAGATATCAGTATAGCCAGGCCACCACTCAGTCTACCAGTTTTAGAAGAAGAATGTGCGGTATTTGAATAGGCCACATATCCAGGAAGCCAAATATCATGCTTTAGTCAGGTTTCTTGGAACAGCAGGACCTGAAATTGCTTTAGATCGTCTAGAAAGTCACAATCCTCTAGTTTGTCCCTCCAGCCTGCTAGATTCCAGGACAAACAGGAAAGTCCAGATGTTGAATATATTGATTGTCATTGTTGTGTCAAAACCTGGATTTCATTGGTTTCCTCTGAAGTTATCACTGACCCATTTATTAGTGGATAAGGGTTACAATGTACTTGATGTATATCTACAAATATAGTATTTTCGTTTTTAGTCTTCCTTTCATCTGATTCATGAAGCTGCAACTTCCTCATCTCTAACCAATTCGCTGTTGTTTGACGTGCTTGACTAGAGATGGTATTTCTATTACTGGGAGGGGATGCAAACATTATCACATCATCCTGTTCCATAGGAGCTGAAGCTAAATCCAATTCTGCCCTGCTCATCACAGATAATCTTTCTCTTAAGATGCCCAATTTTTTTATGATGGCTTTTTTTCCGGTTGGGGTAAACATTTATACGAGTCTATTAGCTGCTCTTCTTCGTTGACCCTAGAGATATTAAATGGGTCTTGTGGGCAGCCTTTCTCAAAAGAGTTTGTCAATACAGGGTGTTGCTGCATACAGTGGAATTCTTTATTAGAGGAGACCAAGGGTGGGACTTTTAAACTACAATATTCAAACTTAAAAGTTGATTTAGAACCATGTTCTCCCCAAACCTTGGAATTATTTGATATTGAAGGGGGTAATAAAGGTTTCTTCACTGTATCCCGAAACACTCGGGTAGGTACTGTTACCCTGTATGTTGGGGGTCCCGGGAGGGGCGCCCAAATAACCAAATAAAAACACAAGATGGGGAAATTAAGCTCGAGCACTCTCTTAAGCTAACGAGAGGCAGGGTAACTTTAGCTACGATCTTTTACCCTATGTCTACGGCTTCAGGTCAGAGAGCGTAGCCAGACAAGTTTTAAAGTAACCAAAAATAACATTTATTGGGAATGAATAACATAAAAGACACCACATGCACACAGCTAACTAGAAACAGAAATGGAAAGCTTTTGGGGAATGGGTAATATGACACCTGGTCTCGTAGTCCTGGAGAGAAGATGGGGTTCCAAGAAGGGAGGCAGACTCAGTTATTGGGAACTGAGGGGAAAACTTCACTGGACAGAGCGGCAGCAAGGCTGGATGGAAGTCCAGGGCAATCCAAGCAAGTGATCCAAGGAAGTCCCGAAAATGGGGACCTTTTATAGGGTGGATTTTACCTACAGGCTATGCCATGCTCAGTGAGAACAAAGGAATTTTGGAGCTGGACAAAGGAGTTGGAAAAGGTCAGGTTTTACATGATGAGCTTAGCGCTGGATGACAATAGTATGGCCAGTATGCTGATGGCCCAACATAAAGGAATGGCTCGGCACTTGGCCGTGCGTCTTTGTGTAGATTCACGCTGAGCAAAGCCGGTTTGCAAGAAGGTTTTTCCCTAAAGCATCGGAGAGGCTTAAGTTGCCTGCCTGAATGAGGTTTGGAATGTACATCCATTAGCGGCCGCACCTAATATGTGCTTGTCTGGTGGACCTCTGCAAACACGTGGAGTAGGGTGGCAGAGAAAGGTCAAGCAAAGGCCAAATTATTTGATATCAAAAGGATATCTAGTGCTCTCACCAGACATATCATAACAGTACCACACCCAACCTAGTAACAGAAACTTTCCTCTTCATAAAGAGGGAAGGTATTCTAGCTGACCTAAATACTAGGATACATTTTTGCATTTGAGGAGGGGTGTATACAAAATTGATAAATGAAAGATCAACTGCCTTAATTGGTAAATGTAGTATAGTACTGATATGCTTCCTAGCACAGCTCATTGTATTCCACCAAGGAATAGATTGTCTATAAGAGAATATAGTTAAAGCAACCTGATTAACCTGAAGGGAGAGATTCATATCCTTTAGAAAGCTCTTAGCTACAGGGAATGAAGGAAGCTGGCTTGTAGGAATGGTATTTGCAACTTTGACACCATCCTGCTTCTTAGTGATCATTTTCAAAGGAAATGTATGATTTTCCCTTTTAATAGTGGAGGTAAGACAGTCTGGTTTGTCTGAGATACTTCTTAATTCACTATAAATACTTTTTACAGTTACCACCACCAAATTATATTATTTTTCTAAAAGCATCCTATCATTAGAAGAAGAAATAATCCCCTGAATGTCATCATGTCTACTCCCATCTACTAGGTTGCTTTTAGTTATATTGTTTCTGCCTTGTAAATACTGGGGCTCTAAGCTTTCCTCTTCTAGAGCATCAAACCTATTAGAGGTAGGAATTGTAAATTTAGAAACATCTAATGGCTGCCTATGGGGTTCAAAAAACTCATCAATCTTGGGCTGCTTAATTTCAGGGGGCGCAAAGTAAGTAGGATTTCCCCGAACTCTCTTTCTAGAAGTCATATTAATTGGCTTTCAACTAGAAGTTAAAAAGAACTGAATTACATAAATAATGCTTAATTAACTAAATAATTCAGTAACTAAATAATTAAGTAGCTAAACAGATATATACATATATACATGACTATAAAAATAGAAACATATGATCGTCATATATATGAAAGTTTAAAAGAAACGAAAAAGAAAAATGAAGTCTAGAACCCAGGGTGCACCTCTTGAACTCAGGTCTGCATCCAGACTGTTGTAAGCAGCAGCTGTTCGGGCTCTTCTTTCTTCTTCATTCACAGGCTTTATCAAAGTTTCATCAGAACTCCCCAGAGGTAATTCCTCATACTCAAAAGCAGGGCTTATCAGTGTTTGTTACTGTCAATATTCACTGCTAGCTCAGCCTCTTCTCTACCAAACGCTGTAGGACCCTCAAACAAAGGGATAATAAACAGTTTGCAGTTCACAGCTCGCTGCCCCACATCATCAATCAGTATCTGACCTTCATAGGATGGTAGAAAGTTCTATATCCTCCCTTACTCCTCTTCTTCGACCAGCCAACAGGTCAAAGACACAACCTCAAATCTCTGCTCACCACTTTAGCATTTCAGCTGTGAGTTCCAAATTGTAGGCAAATGAAGAAGATAAAGACAATGCCAAAAATGCAAACAGCTATGGAAAAGGACCGTTGTATATAAGCTTCTTCAACTTGGGTAAATATACCACCAACAGTCCACAATCCAGACGAAAACGGCAAGACAGCAGTTCTTAAGGAATAGTAGTGAGTAGAAGTGCCTTCTCTGATGTAAACAACCCAGCTGTAATTTGCCTGGGCTCCACTCTGCCAGCACTCAGCTAGCCCTCAGATGGTCTTCCAAAAGCTTCAGGCAGGTTAATTGTCAAATGATCACAGCTGCCCAGACAAATAAAGTCTTAAAATCTTAGAATCTTAAATAATTAAAGCCCTAAGTAATAAAAATTTTGGAGTTATTAAAACCTCAGAGCTTTATAATTTAATGTTTAAAAGTTCCAGAGTTAAAAGGTTAAAAAAAGTAATAAAAAACAATTTAAAAAAGCATCAGCTTGCCCACTAAAATCCGAGTTTAAAATCACCATTAAGGACTAAAAACTACCTCACAAGTTATTCCTGTAGATCCTAATTAACAAAGGCAATGCTCTGGGAAAGGTCCAGATTTCAGTGGCAGGACATCACTTTTCTTTAGCAGGACTGCTAAAGCCAGACAGGAGCCGAAGGTAAATCAAAAGCTGCTTCTCCTCCGAGTCTCACACAAACAGAAGGCTTTCCCACAAAAGTAACCATATTTCAGACAGTCCCTATCCCTATTGTTCCCCATTCCCCAAATGTCAGCAGGCACTTTCCTGTTTTTCTGACCTTTAGCAAGTGAACTTCCCCTATTTGCTTTTGCAAGTGTTAGCATTTACTTTTCATCTATTTAGCCCTTTATTTTCCTTTATTAGTTATAACTTGGCTATTAATCAATTGTTTCTAAATTGTGCTCCTAAATTGTGGTAAACCTTCAAAAAAAGCTATAAGGTCCTTATCGTGTCTTCTGTGGATACTCGTAGCTTCAGTGCTATGTTAGACATATATATTAATATCCTAAGCCATATCCTTGCTGGTGCTGCTTATGGCCACAGATGGTCATATCTGATTCTGTCAAAGTACTGGAAAGGTTTCCCTTTGATTGAGCCTCTGATCTTTCTCTAAACTGGGAGTACCATATTCTCCGGTGTATAAGACAACTTTTTAACCCTCAAAAAACTTTTAAAAAGTTGGGGGTCGACTTATACGCTGGGGAGCTTCCCCCTGCCTGGGGAGAAGTGCCGCCGCCACCGCCTTTCCTGCGGCCCGCCGAGCTTCCCCCCTGCCCAGGAAGAAGCACCGCCGCAGCCGTTCCCACGGCCCGCCGAGCTTTCCCCCCGCCCGGGAAGAAGCGCCGCTGCCGCCGTTCCCGTGGCCCGCCAAGCTTCTCCCCCGCCTGGGAAGAAGCGCTGCCGCTGCAGCCGTTCCCACGGCCCGCCGAGCTTTCCCCCCGCCCGGGAAGAAGCACCGCCGCCGCCGTTCCCGTGGCCCGTCAAGCTTCTCCCCCGCCTGGGAAGAAGCACTGCCACCACAGCCGTTCCCACGGCCCGCCGAGCTTTCCCCCCCGCCCGGGAAGAAGCACCGCCGCCGCCGTTCCCGTGGTCCGCCAAGCTTCTCCCCCGCCTGGGAAGAAGCGCTGCCGCCGCAGCCGTTCCCATGGCCCGCCAAGCTTCCCCCCACCTGGGAAGAAGCGCCGCAGCAGCAGCCATTCCCACGGCCCGCCGAGCTCCCCCCGCCCGGGAAGAAGTGCCGCCGCCCCCACAACAACACATGGAAACCTTTAGCGAATGTTGCAAAAGTCTCTGTGTATGCAGAGAAGTGATTTACAGGGAGCTTAGTGGAAATGTGATGTAGAAGTAATGCAAACCAATAGTACAAGAGGTTGTTCTGGTGGGGAGGCATTGTTTGAAGGCTGCTTTTTTTTTCTTTTTGGCGAGGGAGTGGCAATTCATAATTTTTCTTTCTCTCCGAAAAAGGGAGATCCTGATGAATATATGTATACGTATATGTATGTGTCGGTATATAAAAACTGCCCTTTCAAACAGTGGTCCATTATGCTGTTGGTGTGAAGTGCCATCAACATTTCAAACCTCATTGTCTCCTTTGTACCAAATCCCTGTAAATCTTCTACTTGCCTTTACTCATTTTCATCTGAAAAGCCTGTTAGGTATGAATAGATGCAATAAGCAGCCTCTGTACCTCTCTGGAATGTCAATTAAAATGCAGATTTCTCTCTTTCTCTCTGATCCGCAGAGAGAGAAACTTGGAGGAAAAACAGGCTAGTTCTGGGGGGAAAAAATGAATGAAAGAAGTTCAAACAATGCGCAACTATTGATAGTGTTTTCTCAAATAACCTTCCAGAACGAATGTTTCCTAGCTGGTCTGTTTGAAGACTACAGCATGAGCAGGAGAGCTTTGCTCTCCTCCTGTGACTCAAACCACTATACTACACTGGCTATCAGGACAGTGACTGATCTATTATTATTACATTTATTTAGTCCTCCCCTTTCCCTCTCGAATGAGAATTCACAACTTAAAATTAAACTAGTTAAAATACGGATAAAAGTCTACCTGCATGTCATAAGCATCTGAATTAAAATTACCATACTGAAATCAAATCTGATGGGTTTTTTTTAATTTTTATTTGGTATGCGTTGGAAGAGGGGTAGTCTTATACGGCGAGTATATCCCAAACTCTATATTTTAACTGGAAAAGTTGGGGGTCGTCTTATACGCCGGAAAATACGGTATATATTTCCTTCTCCTTCTGTTTTCCCTCTTTTACCACAAAAAGTTGTGACATAAGGCCACACTGAACTGGAAGCTACATCTCTACTAGATTTAGTAGTCCTCCTACATTTCCTGGAAGAAATATTCTGACTTCTAGTAACAACCATATCTTTTAACCGGTGGAACACAGTTAGACAATGCAACCTGGTAGCGTAACCAAACAGCAAAACTGTGATTCTGCCCTTGTGGAATCCTTCTATATATTTATAAACTTATTTTTTTAATTCTTTTTATTCAATAACAACTAAAAATAAATAACTCAACATTAGAATAATACAATAAAGTAAAAGAAAATATCTATACATCCCAACATTTTCTCATCTCACTTATTGCTTCTTACCTAAGTCTGCTTATAACCAAATACACATATACAACACACACTCCCTACCCAGCTTCACAAATACAAAACAAATTTTCTAGGAATATTTAACTTTTAACGTCTTCCCTTATTCTCCTTTCCTGTCTTCCTTGGTGATTCTCTAGTTAGCACTTACCAACAATTAAACAATATAGACAATATTTTTAAGAAACAAGAAAAAAGGACTCCACCTTTATCTATCCTTATAATTTCTTAAATTTTAAACACTCACTTTCAGATCAAGGTTTTATTTTCTAACATTCCTTTTTTTCCTTTTCCATTTCTGAGTGGTTCATATTTATAATTTTTCTACTCCTCTATCTTTTCTTCCATTCTCTGATTATTCTAGACTTTGTTATCAACCTTGTATCTATAAAAGCTCTAACCTCACTTTTTAAAACTTCTCAATTTATAGACTGTTATCCATGATATCTTTGATATCTATATCCATTGCTGTTTCTTCAGGATTTTTAGTTTTCCTCTATAGATTTATATACCTTTATGTATTTCCAATATCTCTACTTTTTAACTTCTATTTTTCCTTTTCCATAGAGAATTCATCCTTTACCCCCATTATTGCTATCTCACTCCATTTTTCCTCTAATGCCAATAACATGGGATTCCAAACTTCTTTAAATCCTTTTGTCAAATTATCTGATAGTATAATTGTCAATCTATCCATTTCCATCAGATCATACAGTTTCATCCACCATTCCTCTATATTTAGTGCCTCTTTTTGTTTCCATTTTTTAGCATAAATCATTCTAGCAGCATAATCATGAAAAGTAACAATTTTTTCTGTGTTTTCTTTTGTTGCTTGATTTCATCAGTCATATTTAACAAATATATCTCTGGTGTCATTGAATAATTTATTTGCAATATTTTGACGATTCTTTTGTGGAGTTTCTTCCAGAATTTTTTTGCCTCTATTCATGTCCACCACCGATAGTATAATGTTTCTTTCTGATCACATTTCCAGTATGTATTTTCAGTATTTTTTGTAATTTTTGCAATTTGTACAGGTGTATAATCCCATCTGTGGAGGGTTTTATAATAATTCTCTCTAAGACCCATGCTTTTGATTAATTTTTGAGTATCTTTCCATGAGCCTTTCCAGCTTTTAAGTGGAATTGGATGTCCTACATTCTGTGCTCACTTTATCATGTTCCCCTTTATCACTTCCTGTTCCAAGTCCAGATCAAGTAACAATTTATAAATCCTTCCAATCAAATGATCAATGCCCAGTTTCAAAATTTTATCAAATTCTCTTTCATGATGTTCTATTCCTACTGTCTTAATATCCATTTTGAATTTTTCTGCTAGTTGTCTCTGCAATAGCCAATGTGATGTATACCCTATCTTATTAATTCCTCATTATTTTTTAATACAACATTCTCCCCTTGGATTTTAACAATATTTTAACAATATTTAACTGTGGTCTCTCTCTCTCCTATAAAAAGTCTCATGCACCGACACCCACAGTGGTAATTTTGGATACAGTTTCTTGTTATGTGCTAACCAGACTCTTAATAAAGATTTTCTCACAAAATTGTTATTGAACTCTTTATTCATCTTTGCTTTTTCATAGCATAACTATGAATGCCAGTCAAATGGTAAATCCGCTCCTTCCAGACATATATTTATGAGCTTAAAGATAATTTAAAAAATCCTCTAAAACTGGAGAAGCACATGAATTATCCAGGAGGAAACCCTCTTTCTAGAAAAGTCAGAGCATCAGTTTATTCAATATTTTTTCTTGCCCCTTGTGACTAAACTAATGATTGGCCATCTTGACCAGAGTCCCTGCAGAAGGATTTTTGAACTATATTCCACTCTGTATAGTCAGGTAGGTAGGTAAGCTCAATTTATGGAAGTAAAATAAATCTATAGTCACCAGACTGAGTTAAATGTATCCATGTTTTCAAATGACTAGTTTAAGTAAATTGGTTTAAAATAATATCTTCAGTTAAGCAGGGCCCAATAAGTATCTACACAAAAACTTCCTGCACCTACAAGAATTTGCACTTTGTTTTCAAACTTTCTTTTTTAAATTCCATTTCTGTAAATGCAAGATGTTATTTCTTTGGAGCAGTCATTGGTTGTTTTCAATGCAGCTTAAATAAAAAAGTATACAAAAATCTCCCTACCATGAGCTTGCAGCATAACTGGAGATTCTTACTGCATGGCACTGTACAGAACTGGATTTCAACTAAGCTGCTAATGGAAGGGAAAGCATCCTAAATGTTTGTGAAGTTACAGGTTTTTTTAATTCCCCAAAACATATGAAAGAGATAAGAGAGCAACCTTAGAGAAGCTAAACAGGCCTTTATTTTGATGTGAGACCACCTGGAAATTCCATCTATGCTGCTTTCCACTTTATTGAGAAAAGATGGGATACAGACTCAGTAGCAAATCTAAAGATTCTGAAATTAGATAGTAGGTATGGGAACAACTCTTGAAGAGATGCCTGTAAGACTGCTTGCTGTGATCTTTGTGGGAAATCTTCAAATTGTGGCCAACTGTAGCTCACATCATAAATGGAATGAAGGGGAGAGGAAGCTTGTCTTATGTTTGAATTTTGGTATATGTTTTTTTTCCGCTCAAGTTCAAGAGTTTCTATCATTTACAATGAGATGGGTATGTGCATTTTTTCCATTCATCGTACCAGGTACTCAAGACATTTTACAAGTGTTTTAAAAATAAGTAGCTTCCTGAAACCCAAGAGCCAGCATGGTATAGAAAACTACACTGGACTATAATTCTGGAGACCAGGGTTCAAAACGCCAGTCAGCCATGGAAACCTACTGGGTGACACTGGGCAAGTTATACTTTCTCAGCTTCAGAGGAAGGCAAGTGCAAACCTCCTCTGAACAAATCTTGCCAAGAAATCCCCTGTGATAGTTTTGCCTGAGGGTCACCATAGATTAGAAACTATCTAAAGCCACACAACAACAACAAGCTTCCAGATGTATAACTTGTTGGAAGAAAGGGTTGCTTTAAAAGGGGTGGGGGAGAGAATTTTTGGAAATCTGAAGGAAACACTACTTGGATTTTCCTACAACACTGGTGTATCATTAGACTCTTGTACACAAAGGCTACAGGACTGCTAGCTGAAGCTCAAGCTAGACCCGGTGCTAAACATACCATAAGGCAGCCCCTTGGTGCATTTTGTTTTCAAATTTAACTTTAAATTTAAAAAATTTGTTTTTAAATTTAAAACATTTCTCTACCACCGTGCTGTTCTCCATATTGGACCAAGGGATCCCCTATTAGCAACAATAGGAAATTTTAAGAAGTTCTTTGAAAGGCTAATAGGAATGGGTAAAGACAAATTTTTGTCACGACCCATGTAGTTAAACCTCCCAATCCCAAAAAATGCATTGCTTGTGAAAACTACTCCCTCTTGTGCTATTAAATGACATCCAAAATATGATTCTCTCTCTCACTGCTGTGTGCTCTTAGGTCTCCTGGTGAGATATTCTGTGTCTGGATGTACAGACACATTCTATCTTACAAATATATTTCCTGCACTTCCTCCCAGAAGGACCATATTCTCCCATATGAGCCTGTCCATAGTTTGGCATCCTCTGTGGAGAGCCTTCTCTCTTTTCCACCATCCTCACTGGTGAGGAAATTAAAGAGGGCCTTCTTCGTGGCTGCTCCCAGATTCTGGAACTCCCTTCTGAGAGAGGTTAGACTATCTTTCCATAGGCAGATTAAGGCTTAAAAAAAAATTACACAGGCTGGTTAGTGCTTTTTAAAAAATTAATTTAAAAATTAAAAAAAAAAATTAAGAAGACTAGCCACTCTAGGGAATTGCAAAATTGTGCTGTAGTGTCTGTGTTTTGTTTATTTGTCATTTTTAATAGTTATGGTTTCTATCTGGCTTAAATTTTATGGATAGCATTTAGTATATTTTTAGCGATGTCTCTTTTACCTATTCAAAGCTGCCTAGGTGATAGAATAGAATTAGAAATCTGAATCAGCAGCCAAAGCAAATTAAGAAGTTACTTCAATTGTCAATTGTTTGTATCTTTTGTAAATTTAACTTTGTACTTGTTTTTGTAGGTCAAAACTTGTCCGGGTTGAGGCTTTTGTCTTTATCTTCTTTTTTTCTTTCCCTCTTTTTTCTTTTATTCTTTCCCTTTTTCTTCACTTTTTGTAAAGTGGTATATTGTGTCATAAATATTTGTATGTTTTAAATCAATAAAGATTTTTTTAAAATCTGCCTTGAATACCAAACTGGGGGAAAGGTGGGAAGGAAGGAAGGAAGGCTGGCAGGCAGGCATCTTATGGCCAAAGTATTATGGTCTCTTCTCTCTCCCCCAAATGATCCTGTGAAGTTGATTAGCCTGAGAAAGACTGTGACCTTCCTTCACCCAATGAGTTTTATGGTTCACAGTGTACTTGCAACTGTGTTTTGCTAGTCCTTCTCTAATACTATAATGGTTAGAATCTAGCAGCTCTGTCATGCTGACTCATTTTTAATTCTGCTTGGTATCTGTGTCTCTAGAAATTATAATCTAAGGATTGGAAGTCCACTGTTGCAGGAAAAATAAGGAACAGGGTTCTTTAACCTTTATTTTA
This sequence comes from Ctenosaura bakeri, assembly GCA_948474755.1. Classification (NCBI taxonomy): domain Eukaryota; kingdom Metazoa; phylum Chordata; class Lepidosauria; order Squamata; family Iguanidae; genus Ctenosaura; species Ctenosaura bakeri. The sequence goes on along the minus strand of CAOLHI010004439.1, from coordinate 41,299 downwards.
GTTGGTGATCCTATTTTCAAATGGTATCTTACTATGGAATCATGAGGAACTTCTTTTGTACTTCATACACAGTAAATAAATAGATGCTATGCTTGACACCATGGTAGAGATTTGAATTTGGGGAACCAGAAGATCCAGGAGAAAGAACTATATATCCGATTTAGCAACCTGAACTCTGTGTGTGCATAGACATTCACAAAGAATGTGTGTCCTGAGCAAAACATCATGGCCTACCGATTTTAATGTACACAGTGGTGTTGTGCCAAATTCATTGCACTGTTATTGTTTTGGTAAATCCATTATTAATGGGAAAGGAGAAAATCAAGCAATAGTTAAGACTGCAAACCTGGACTGAGTTATTGGTTTTCTTCTTTTTCTAGCCTACATTCTTCATGTGCACGTATACACATGCAGAAACCTCGCGCTCAGTGGGAAACCTAAAAGCACCAGCACTGAAGAGGGAAGGGATTCCTCATCTGCCTACTCTCCTACTGTCCGGATTTGGCAAGGACAGTCCTGATTAATCCTCTGTCATCCCACTTTTTCAGTGTCTCTTTCTCTTCCTCCCACTTTCTCCCATTGTCCTCAGATTACTTTAACTCTCCTAGCTTATGCATTCCTCCTTATTAGTAACTTTTGCCATCCTGACCATACTCTGATGTTGCTTGGCCATATATGTCTCAATTTGCATCAGTGAAATATTGGAGGAGTGAGTAGGAGGAGGAGTGATTTTCTGCAGAGCATCTTTGAAACCAGATGCTCCCAAGTTAAACTCCTGCTGTTACCAATTACAAGAACCACGTAGCAAGAGATGGGAATTCCACCACAGCACCTGAAAAATAGTCTGATTTAGTAGCTTCCTATGAACTGGAGCAGGCAGTAATGACCAGAAAGGACCTTGTGCTCTAGCTACTACTTAAAAAAAAAAAAAAGGCATGAGAAAATATCTACCCAATGCTCACAATCTCAGATTTGGTATTCAAGGGCCTTCTCTGGGGCAGCTGTTCCAGCAGGAGTGGCACTGACTGAAGCAGTAAGAACAATTATGGCAACTATGTACTCCCCAGACCTGAAATCAGGGTGAGGAGTTGGATGGCCATATAAAAAGAACAGGGCTCTTTTTAAATAGTTGTCTCTAGAGAAACAATTTTCAGCAGCTGTAAGTTGTCATGAAGGCTGGATTAAGGCAGCCGAGGCCCTGAAGAAATACTAAAAGCAGACCCTTTGTGCCGGCTTGTAAACTCCATTGCTGAAATGCCTTTCCTGGCTCCAGACCTTTTTCCTTTCAGGCAGGTGGGAAGAGGTGGCTCTTCCTTGATGTGATCAAGTCTCAGAAGCAGTGACTGCCTAACAGATCATCCACTTCCCTCCATCTGCAGCTGGAAAGGAGGGCTGGAGGAGGCAGCAAATACTTCTAACCCTCAGGAGGGGCATAATCTCCCTCTTCCCAAGAGGATTTACCTTTCAAAAGCAGTATCACAGTACAAGAAGCTTGTCTGTGTGCATGCATGACAGCAGTATGGGACCCTTAGCCAGCAAAGTATTTGCTGCAATTGTCTATAGAAAATCCAGCCTTGCATATCTTGCAAGCTTCAGCTCCTGAAATTTATTCTTACATTGTTAAAGGTGCAGCAGCCCTGCTCTCTGTTTCATGCCCCCACTCTAATCAGGAGATCTATTGGTCCTCCATCTTTGGCTGAACTTCCAATTCCTAACCTCCTCAAATGCTAGGGATTGGTGGTAATCCAGAAACACCTGGAGGGCCATAATGACCCACCTCTACCTGAAAGAATTATTGTTGTAGCTTCTACATTTTCACAGCTTGGAAAAACAATGTTACCTCTACAATCACCCCTGTAAGTAATTATCTAGCAATCAAGGTCAAACAACACTAGTTGTTTTCATTCCTGGTGGAGGAATTGTGTACTGCCAGTTTAAGAAAGCAGGTCAGAAGGTGTCAGGACTAACACACATAGTACCTTTCAGGGTTTTTAGGGGGGCTCAGAGGAGGGGCAGTACAGGCCACATCATCACCTCAGAGAATCATGAAAATAATCTAGCTAAGTAACTAAATTTCTTTAAATGATTTGTTTCCTCTGTGCTCGAGATTTTAAGAAATGACTGCAAGATGAAAAACACAGTGCTCTTCACCAACAAAGCAGAGGCTGGAGAATCTCTGGGGGGTTTTTTGTTTGTTTGTTTTATTTTTGTGGTGCTACAGCACCTACAATTCCTTACTATCAGCCTAGCTGGGAATGGTAGGAGTCCAACCTGTTTAGAAATTGTCAGGTTAGAAAAGGATGTGATCATCATACAAACTGTTGAATGGATTTTTAACACTAATCAGCCTTTCCTCTTTCTTCATCCTATAACCCTGTTGCCATTATAACTGAAGCTGGCAACAGTGATCACACAACCCCCCTCCTGGAACAGCTCCACTGGCTGCCAGTCTGTTTCCGGGCTCAATTTAAAGTGCTGGTGATGAGCTTTAGAGCCCTAAAGGCTCAGTCCAGGTTATTTGAAGGACCGTATCCTCCCCTACAAACCAGCCTGGGCTTTGAGATCTGCTGGAGAGGTCCTTCTCTCTGTCCCATCACCTTCACAGATGCATTTGGTGGGAACACAGGAGAGGGCCTTCTTGGTGGCTGCTCCCAGGCCTTGGAAGTCCCTTCCTAGAGAGGTCAGACTGGGACCCTCTCTGCCTGCTTTCTGGAGACAATTAAAGACATTTTTATTTTGGCAGGCATTTAATACGTGATTATTGTGAAGAAAGGTGCTGGTTATTTTAATTGTGATTTGTTTGTTGTTTTTAATACATAACTTAATGTTGTTTTAACTATTCCTGTTTGTCTAATGTGTTTTAACTTTGGTAAGTTATCGTTTGAACTATGTTTTCTTTTTAAACTATTGTAAACTGCTTTAAGTCCTTTCGAGGAGAAAAGCAGGGTATAAATAAAGATAATAATAGCAATATCAATAACAATAGGTTGCACTGTACATTCACTCTTGAAACACCTCATTGTTTATAGGCTGCTAAAGAATGATGTATTTATTTCTGCATTGATCCCCTGTAAGTGCTGTAATAAGTGTCTGGCTACAAAGATCCATCAGTGAACTGAAGATGGGGAACAGAATTATTCTGAGTGTCCCTGAGCATGTTCTGCACAACTGATGTTGGGGGATGATAGGAAATTCAACCCCACAGAAACACAGCAGAAAAGCCAGAGCACAGCTAGCCAACAGCAGCAACCTTGTTCCCCAATAAAGCTACTCACACACAGGAGTTTCTTCCAAAACAGGAGGCACTTTATCTTGCAGCAAAGTTCCGTTGTATACAAAACAGAGGCTTGTGCCAGACACCAGGTTTGGTCAACAGACAATACAGACTGGGGATTGCTTTCTTATATACATATCTACAACCTAGCTACAGCCAATCAGGTAAGGGTTTGCACACCTCCCTTTACCTTCTGCACACGACCCCAGTCTCTTGTGCAACCTTGCAATCACCCACAGCTGGGGCATGATGCAACATCTTTGCAGTGGGCTGATCATTTTCCAAGGTTCCCAGCCTGGAATCCCTGACAACTGAATAATTGCATTGCCTTTGCCACCCAACTCCCAAATGGGGATCAGTGGAAGAGCACATGAGGGTGTTCCTGCATGACAGGGAGTTGGACTGGATGGCCCGTGTGGTCTCTTCCAACTCTACATTTCTATGATTCTATGATTCTATGTCTTGCATTCAGAAAGCAGGAGTCTCCAATTTAATCCCTGACTTTGTCAGTTTAAAATATCATGCCCATAACAAGCATATTATTTTCTGTACCGTCTTATCTTAGTGCTTCTGCCTAAACTTGTAGAGTGAAAGCTAATGAAATAAAGAGAGAGTTGCATTCATTCAATTTGTTGTCTGTTTCTTTTTCACATAACACATGTAAAGCATTTGCAGCAAAGGATCTGGAGGGAACCAAAATAGCCAGGGACTGATGAACATATGATTGTTAAAACTGCCCATAATGCTCATCCTGGCAGCACAGCCGTGCTATTTTCTATGGCTATGTCTCTACACCTTCAGTTTCTCCTCTCTTTCCAACTAAGGAAAGCTGGCTAATTAGAAATGGATACAGCTGTCCTATACCTGCTTATAGGGCGTAAACCTCAGTGGGACTTATTTCTGAGTAGACACTGTGAGCAACATGGACTTAGGTAACTGAATCTTTTGCCTCCAGACTAATAGCTTCAACATCAACAAATTTATAAAGGGAGGGATGGAAAGAAATGGAGGGGTGGGGTGAAAGAAAGAGTGAGAGAAACCAAAGGAGGCTGAAAATGGGGTTGGAGTTCAGGAAAACCTTTCCCTTCATCATCTAACTACTCAGCACTGTGGGAATAATAAACGTACTGAAGAAGAACGAAGGGATTAATTACAGCTGAACCCAAATAATAATATACAAGAAATGAAAAAATAAAAACACTGTGTCTAGCTTTAAGCAGTTGCTTGTTCTTGAATGTTGTTGCAGTTGTGGTTCTGTGCCTTCAAGTCATTTTTGACTTACGCCAACCCAGAGGTTTTCTAGCTTCTTAGAAAAATAAAGTTGTTCTTCTGCAGAGGCATAACTTGTATCACTTCTCTCTGAAATAATCCAACATATACACACAAATAGCTACCCAGAAAGACTTCTATACAGACCAGTAGATGGGAGTGGGTGGAACAACAGTTTTCAATCCAAAGGCCCTGCCATTCTGAAAGTCTACATGGCTTCAAGTTGCCTGTTGACTTATGGCCAGCCCATGAATTTTATATGGTTTTTTAAATGCAAGAAACCTCCTAAATCCTGCCAAGGAAACAAATCACCTTTCTCTCCCCATTCCATTTGTCCCTTCCAGGGAAGGCCTTAGCATTTTGTTGCTTCTAAAAGCATCAAAGAGAGCCAGCATACTGTAGTGATTTAAGCATTGGACTACAAGCTTGGAGACCAGGGTTCAATTCCCTATTTGGTCATATTCACCACTTGGGTGTATTACAAACTCTTAGCCCTCAGAAATCCCCATGATAGCATTGCCTTAGGGTTGCCATAAGCCAGACGCAACTTGAAGACACACAACAACAACAACAACAACAAAGCCACAGACAAACAATAAACCATGTGATACAGTTCCCCCAATAATTATTTTTCTCCTGAGACTTTCCCATCTTACTGATTCTGCCAGAGAGAGGCACTCCACCCTGTAATGAATTTGAACAAACTAAAGTTAACCAGGAAGTCTGAGGAGTTCACCCATGTGGGGATCTAAGAAATTAACAGTTTAATGACTTAAATTTTTTCAGTGCTCTGACATGCACATGTACCATCTCTTTGCTAGTAAGCAAAGTACAACAAATTCTAAAATTTTTCAACCAGACTTGTGAGAAGCACTCAAAAGCCTCACACATCTAGTGTGTGAATCATAGCATCTAAGTTATATATAGAAATCAAATAAAAATTACTCAAAAGATAAATTGAATCAAATGATGTCCAGCTATTTATCAAATACCAATGTAACAAAAACAAGCTACTCCATTTGAAAAGCCTTGTTCCTCAAATGTACATAAGCAGTTTCACAGAGACAATAATCAGTGAACAAGTGTAATTAGGACTTCCTAGGTCTGGAGATATTTGAGAAGTCTTTGCCTTTTCTAAGGAGACTTAAGACAGCAGACAGTTGCAATATATTGTCAGTTTTCAGGTCACATCACTGGACGGGATGAGGTAATTGTCCCAAGCAGCACTGGATACAGGAGAAGGGAACATCATCTGCTCTGTCACCAATGTTAAAGGAACAGTTAAAGCTCATATTAACAACGTTAAAATCTGGTCAGCTTGTACACATGGAATGAGGAAGGTGTACCATCTTGCCTTCCCCTTGGGCGGTAAAATGCTTTGGGCTGACCCAGCTGGAGCACCAGTGTGAAGTTTGGCTTCTCTTGTTTGTTTTTTAGGCTGGTAATAAAGTGATCTGTGAGCTCTGCATCTACAACCTATGTGGACTTTGTCCAGTGAAAATGATTGACTAGCCATGTGAGACATAAGCTGGAAGTTCCTGTCATATCATAACCATCACTTTCACAGGAGTGGCGTTTTTATAACTTTATTTCCTTTCACTTTCTCCTATGATTTGTTCCAAGGTAACCCAAAATTCCCAGTTGTTTGGCTTGATACCTGGTTGTAAAATCAACAGCATGTTTTTCAAAGAATAAGCACAAGACAGTCATATATACACCTCGGCCAAGCAGCCAGATATATACCCCAAGTAACTTCAGCCAGGAATTCCTTTCTCTGCTAGGACAAAAAAAAAACATATCTCTCATTGCTCTGAATCAAAACTTTAGAATTGGAATGGACTTCAAACATAATCTGACCTTCTATCAATGCAGAAAATCCACCAGCATCTCTGGTAGAATTATATATTTAGACTGTATTTACAACAACCTTTTTGTGTCACCCCTAGGAGGTCAGAACTTTAAGAAAACCAAGTAACTGAAAATATGGTATCAGTTCCATCATCCCAACAGCTAGTGCTTTCTACATGGATTATGAATGCTTGAGAGCCAATTAGTATGTTTGCCAACATTAGTACCCTCATTTCTTAGCATATACTCTTTGGAAGAGTAATAGTCCAATCATGAGGTACCCACTTTCTTTGAAAATTTTGTAAAAGGTCCAAGACTCTGCCCTTGACACTTTCAGATTTTAAAAAAGGATTAATCAGGGACTGATGAGAAAGACCTCACCGTGACAAACTGCACTTCTAATCCTAGCCAGAACAGAGAACACTAGATCAATAGATAAATAGAAAATAAGATGACTTGTTATTAATTTCATTTTACTTACTAAATTTATGAGTCACTTCCCACTGGCTTGCAAAAGAGAAGGTACAAAATCTATAGTTGATGCAACGAAGAAGCACATAATTAATATAATTTGCATTCAATATAACAAGATAAACATAGATGAAAATATATAATAAATTAAACTTTAAAATCATTCAAAATTTGAACGTCTTAGTAAGTATTACCCAATTTTACATTTTACCACTCTTAGAGCACAGGAAAGTTACTTTTGCTATTTTTAAACTACCTCTCCCAAGAATTCCTCAACCTGTGGCTATGCTGGATAAGGGACTGTGAGAACTGTAGTCCTAAATGATAAGTTTGCCAAGCTCTGACTGCTCCAAGCCAGAACGAACACCACATTCTATGTCTAGCTTCTAGTGCTCAAATATTTAGGAAAACAGGTATGTGTTCCCCTGATATTAAAAAAAGTGCCAAAGTCTGCATCAGATGCATTGCATTTTGTTATGGAGAGTGTTCTATAGACATGGGGTAACCATAGAAGAGATCCCAAACTGTGCCTCCCCCAACTCTTTCAGGGGACACCCCCAAAGAAGTATTAGCTGGGCCCTTAGAATATGTGTCGATTTACTAGGGAAAGGTGGTTCTTTAGATACTGGGCTTCTCTTGAATGAAACAAAGGTCTAGGTCAAAATCAGTTCTTTGACTGGCTCAGAAACAAACTTACTGCCACTGTAGGGAAGGAAGGCAGCTAGATTTTCATACCACTTTGTTCCAGTCATTAGCCTTGTTTCTCCTTTCTTAGCTTTGCAGTACAGTGGCCCTTCATTTTCTTAAGGGTTTGGGGCACAGGACCCTTGCAAATGTGGTAAAAACACAGATATCTTCCCCTCTCCCACCAGAGTGAGCAAGCATGACTTCTCTCCCAACGCTTTCCCTTCCCATCCCCTTGTCATTTGCCCAAGCACAGAGAGGGACCACGCGTGCATGCCTTCCCTACCTGTGCTCTTCCTTCCTATTCCCCTGCCATTTGCCCAAGCATGGAAAGAGAACACTTGCACACACATTGTGAATAATCAAATTCACAAAGATCAGATTTGCAAATGTAGAGGGAGGACTGTACTGTACACTGTACAGAAGTGTGTATGTTATTTATTTTCTAAAAAATATTACGAAACCACCTGTGTCCCAGGTCAAGTAATTACTCTGGACTAATGGTGGCAATTTGTAGATGATAAAAGACAATGTTTGCATTGCCACCTACGGGAAATGAATTTGCTTTCATTTCTCCACCCTCTAGTTGAGTCATAACAGAGGCAGGGCAAGGGTTATATCTATATACATGCATCTAGCTATTCAATACATATAATTTGGTGCTCTTAAACCCTTGGTTCCAGTTTGGTGCCACTTGGTGTGTTGCACAGGATGTCAAACCAAGGAAAGAACAGGGCTCTGATCATTGTCAATTATGAATTCTACAGATCTAAATCCTATGAAAAGCTCCCGTCAAGACCTGGGGCTAAGAAGGAAGCTGACCGGCTTTTTAAAGCACTGTCCAAGTGCAATTATGCTGTGAAACTGTATTATGATTTGACAGCCAAGGAAATAGAAGAACTTTATGAGGAAGGTATGTATATTGCTTTGCCTTTGAAGTGGGGCCAGGAAATAGCAACTAGGACAGAAGAACAATGGAAAGATCTGAGTGTGCTTAGCTTGGAGAAGAAAAGAGAAATGAGAGCTATCTTCAAATATCAAGTATCATGCAGAAGAGGGAACAGATTTGTTCTCAGTTGCTCTTGAGGGCAACAGAAGGCAAGCAGATTTCAGTAAAACATTAGGAGAAATTTCCTAAACAGTATCAGTTGTTTCACAGTGGACCGCATTGTCTTGTAAGGTGGTTGGCTTTCCTTCATCATTTAAAGTAGAAGTTGGACAGCCATCTCTTGAGGATATCTCTTGAAGATAACCATCTTCTAACCACAAACATCTTTTGGAGATATCTCTTGAAGATATCTCTTGAAGATGGATTTTAGATCCAGTACTTAGCAGGTAGATGGACTAGATCACTGGTTTTCACTTTTTGGTCTTCCAGATGTTTTAAAATTCAGCCCCTATAACCCATAATCATTGACTGCACTGGCTGGGCTTTTTGGAAATTGAAGTCTAGAACATCTGGAGGGCCAAAAGTTGACAATCTCTGGACAAATGATTTCCAAGATTCTTCCCAGTCCTCATACTGTACGTTTTTGTCTGTCTAGAGCACATGTGTCAAACACACAGCCCGCGGGACAAATCTGGCCTGCCAGGCCATTTCATGTGACCCTCACACCTCTCCTGCAGCTGAAGCTGGGAGAGAGGGCAGAAAGAGGTATAGAGAGGGTCTGGGGAGAAGAAAATGGCACACTTTGGAGATACTGATCAATTCTATGTCACTTTACAGAGGTATAGGGACCATATACAATCAAAAAGCCCCAAAATGTCCAAGAAAATAAAAGTTGATGCAGAGGGCAGGCAATTTAAAAACCAGTAATAATTGAATGCAGAGGCAATTATTTAATATGATAAAAGAGTAGATACATTTTATATAGTCTTACAGATACAACCGTCCCTGAGGGCAACCATAATGTTGATGTAGCCCAAGATTAAATTGAATTTCACACCCCTGGTCTAGAGACACAGGCAGATGTGGCCAGCGCAGGACTGATTGGAGAGGGTCTAGTTGATTGCTTTATCAGACGGAAATGAGCATGAATGGGTTTTTGTGATGACACTGGTCTTTGTGAAACAATCACTGCTGTTCTGAGGGGTTTGCCATATACTTACATTATCAGAGTGGCATGCATTCAGCAAAATGAAATGATAATAGGGTATAGTGGTTACAGTAGCACATTAGGGTTGGAGAAACTTGAATTCTTGAGCTAGTCGTTATTGATGGGCCGAACCTACCTCATGGATTTGTTACAAATACATACAAAATGCAGGTGAAGGGAGAGTAAGGGAATGCTACAACATCTAGTTCAGACTGTACTTTATTTTATTATTTATAGAATTTACATGCCACCTTTTCTCCCAAGATGGGACCCAAGGCAACTTCCAAAATTCCTAGTCTGGATTGTCTCTGGACCAACAAGGCTTAAGTATTCCATCATATAAGCCTCTATCTGTGGTGTGAACTGGCACATGGGTGCAAAATAGGGTTATCAACCAAGTCCTCATCGTTTCAAGAACGCAACTTGGCCCAGAATTTGTGGGGACTTATGGAAGTAGAATTACTTACTCAGCATTCTTTCCCTCTATTTTTGGTGTTCAGGCAGTGAGTTTCACTGCTTGTGTATGCAGAACATTGGCATCCACATAGGGAATCTAAGGAAGAAAACCTGGAAGAATGAGGGATCCTGAAAGCAGCCCACTACAAACTGAATTCAGTACACCTAGTCATATTTAAAGAAATAGCCGCATTCATCTTTATTAGTATATAAAGGTGTCTTGTAGCATCTTTGAGACTGAGAGACAGACGCTTGTAGCAAAGATTTAGTCAACTTCATCAAATGCATGGAGACATTTAGAATACTGACTGACTATACAGCACAGGATGGAAAATGAGGAAGAAACATAGAAGAGTCATTGGAATCCTGAACACTCCAAACTGCAACATTTTGTTGCAGGTCCTACTTGTTGTTTACTCGTAAGGCCCTGCCTAAGGACCCTCCACTGTTACAGATATGGTGTGTGGGTACAGGAGACAAGTTCTTTTCAAATTATAGCCCTTCAAGATGTGAAGCAGCTCCCCAAGATAAGTCCATCCAGGACTGTCACTTATGGAGTTAGAAAATATACATTTCATTTTGGTGAGGTTTTGCAGTACTTGTTATGTAATAATAATAATAATAATAATAATAATAATAATAATAATAATAATAATAATAAATAATTATTATTATTATTATTATTATTTATATCGAGGCGGTACTACAACAAGACATTAAATACATTAAAAGCATTAAAACATAACCAATCCTCCCCACCCACCAACCCGTCTAAAATCCACCCCCTAAAACACATTAACTACATTAAAAACAGGAGGACAGTTGGTGGGAGGCGGTGGAGTACTAGTCTGGGAAGGCCTGTTGGAAGAGAACAGTCTTGATTGCTTTTTTAAGCAAGACTGGTAATATGCTGGGTCTCCTCCGGCTGGCCATTCCATAACTTGGGAGCAACAGAAGAGAAGGTCCTCTGGGTAACTGCAGCCAACCTAGTTCTGACTGGTTGCAGTAAATTCCTCCCAGAGGACCTTAGTGTGCGGGGTGGATTATATGGGAGAAGGCGATCCCGCAGGTAGGCTGGCCCCAAGCCATAAAGGGCTTTAAAGGTAAGAACCAACACCTTGTATTGTGACCGGAAACTAATAGGCAGCCAATGTAAAGACTTCAGAATTGGTGTTATGTGGTCAGTTTTAGGTCTACTGGTGACCAACCTGGCTGCCATAGGTAGCCCTATGTAGAGCGCATTGCAGAAGTCAAGCCGTGAAGTTACCAGCGCATGCACCACTGTTTTTAGGTGTTCCAGCTCCAGGAAGGGGCACAGCCGGCGTATCAGCCGGAGCTGATAGCAGGCACTCCTGGCCGCCGCATCAATTTGAGCTGTCATCCGAAGTGGCAAGTCCAGGAGCACCCCCAAGCTGCAAACGCAGTCTTTCAGGGGAAGTGTGACCCCGTCTAGAACAAGTTGACAGACCTCCATACCTGGGTTAAGGCCCTTAACAGCGAGTACCTCCATCTTATCTGGATTCAGCTTCAGTCTGTTTTTCCTCATCCAGTCCATTACTGCTTCAAGGCAGTCGTTCAGAGGCAAGATGCCACCCTTAGTTGATGCTATTATCCGAGGCATGGAGAGAGATATCTGGGTGTCATCAGCATACTGATAGCACCTTGCTCCATGCCTCCTGATGATCTCTCCCAGCGGTTTCATGTAGATGTTAAATAGCATTGGGGACAGGACGGTGCCCTGAGGGACGCCAGATTTAAGCTCCTTTTTCAAGGAGCAGCTGTCCCCAAGCATCACCATCTGGTATCTACCTGAGAGATAGGACCGGAACCACTTAAGTGAAGTGCCCCCAATCCCCAGCCCTCTCAGGCATTCCAGAAGAATACCATGGTCTATGGTATCGAAAGCCGCTGAGAGGTCCAAGAGTACCAGCAGAGTCACACTTCCCCTGTCAATACCTAGGTGAAAATATGTAATGGATTTCACTGTTAAGTACTTTTTTAAAAAAATCCTTTAGTTCATGCTGTTCTGTCATTATTTTATTACTTTTAAACATTAGGATATATTTTAGTCTTGATGATAAATCAATTTTATGATATTATAAGAAGACAAGATATAAATCTGGATGATGAAATAATATCAACAGGTTCTTCTTTTCTGCTTTTGCAGAATGCCATGCAGATCACGGAGACTGTTTTGTAAGCATTATTTCTAGTCATGGACAGGAAGGGAGTATCTTTGATTGTGAAGGACAACCTGTTCAGCTCATGCAGATTTTCCAGGTGTTATCACCCCAAAGGTGTCATAAGCTAATGAGAAAGCCCAAAATTTTCTTCATACAGGTAAGTCACAAGTCCTCCCTCAAATTTGTGGTTTTGGCTCTGCTGAATTTGATTATTTGTGAGACCTGCATGCCTCCTCTGCCTTCCCTTCCTCTCATTCCCTTGCATCTTGCCAATGCACACAAAGAAGGCAAGTGTGCCAAAGCAAAAGGTAAAGTGATGGTGGGGGAAGAGACACACATGCACACTTTCCTTGTGTCCTCCAGAGCTCTCCCCTCCCATTCCCTTATTTCTGCTCCAGTAACGAGAACTCATGCTAAAGCAAAAGGTAAGGCATTGGTGGGGGAAATGCATGCGTGCTTTTCTTCACTGTTCTGGAGCTATCCTCTCCCATTGCTTTGCCACTGTCCTAGTGCTGAGAACTTGAGCCAAGGCAAAAGATAAGAAAATGGGTGGGGGGCACACATGCTCCTTCCTTCTCACTTCTGGAGTTACACTGACTCCCCCCATTTGCCTCTGGCCTGGGCACAGAGCCCCAGAAATGAATGGGAGGAGGATTGCAGAGAGGGAGTTGTTTGTGATTTTTCCACTTTAACAAGGGTTCTGCACTTTGAGCCCTCACAAATGTGGAGGGGCCACTGTAATTTCAAGGCATCAAGCAGTGTTCCTCAACCAGATCCTTGCTAGATGTATTGGAAGAACCTGGCTTAGGGTCCTCTCATCCCTAGCCTACATGACCATTGAGAGTTTGGGGAGTTTCAGGCTAAAATATTTGGAAGGTACCTGGTTGAGGAAAACTACTATAAACAGTGAAAACGAGTATGGTATGGTGGTTTGACCATTGGACTATGACTTGGGAGATCAGAGTTCAAATCCTGCTTGGCCATGACCGTGGGCAAGTCATACTCTCTCAGCCTCAGAGGAACGCAAAAGCAAACCACCTCTGAACAAATCTTGCCAAGGAAATTTCATGCTGTGTTCACCACTGGGTCCCCCTAAGCCAGCAATGACTTGAAGATACACAGCAATAACAGTAACAGTAATAAACAGTAACAATAATGATGGGGAGATTCAGATTTTTTTTGTTCTGTACTTTTCTGCAATTTGGAGAGATAATAGTGGGGATTTGAAACCTGATCTCCCTAGTAGTAGTTCAATGGTCAAACCACCATACCATACTCATTTTCACTGTTTATATTAGCTTTCTCCAACCAAGTACCTTCCAGATATATTAGCCTGCAACTCCTCAAACCCTCAGTGGTCATGTAGGCTAAGGATGAGGAGACCCAAAGCCAAATTCTTCCAACACATCTAGCAAGGACTAGGTTGAGGAACTTGGTTACTCAATTACTTGGTTACAAATAATATGGGCCCTTTAACAGGTTACTCTTTTAGGATGATGAGGGTATAAAAGTTCCATTTCAGAAGAAATGCAACAATATCGTATTTTCTGGCATAGCAAATAATGTTTGAGGATTACTTTAGAGGAATTCTTAGTGGAATTTTTCAACTTTTTAATAAACCCTGGGAGATTTTTTAAGGGCAATGAAAAAGGGACAAGTAATAAAGCCAAGAGAATCAGTGTGACAGAGTGGTTTGAGTGCTGGACAATGACCCTGCAGACCAGAGTTTGATTCCCTGCTCAGACATGGAAACCCACTGGGTGATCTTGAGCATGTAACATACTCTCAGCCCTAGAAAAACCTGTGATAGATTCACTTTAGGGTCATCATAAGTCAAAAATTACTTGAAGTCACACAATACCATCATCATCATCATCAAGAACAAAAACCAAATGCTAGTCTTAGCCTGAGCAGACAAGTTGAAACAATGCTACTTACATTAATGTTGACTCACAATTCAGTACTTGATGCAGAGGGTCTGCTCTAATGGGACTAACAGTTGGGTTCTGATCAATGAGTACTGTAATGCATAATCTCACATCTAGGCACTGGCCTGTGTCCTACTCAGTCAGAATCTGAGAAAGTTAGTTTTTAAACTACAACGCCCAGAATTTTCCCACTCAACCATACAAGGATTCTTGGAGTCATGGTCCAAAAAAAGTAACTTTCCCAAGTTCTGTCCTGACTTTGGTCCCAGGATTTAGCCCCAGCAGTGACATTGCCAAGAGCAAAGTATGTGACCAGGATCACTACAGAATTATAGCAGTTTGATATCACTTTAAGTGTTGTGGTTCCATCATGAGATTCATGGCTTTGGAGAGGGTTATTTAGAATTCTCTGCCAGAGACAATAATGCCTCCCTAAACCACAAGTCCCAGGATTCCTTAGGATTTCATGCAACTATGGCAGTAAAAATGGAATCAAAGTACTATACTTGTACAGTTTGAAAGGGTCCTTGACAATCCTATTTTTGTTCAAAAAAGGTTTGTTTTGTAATAGTGATTAACCTCAAACATTTAAAACACAACAGGACTCTATTGACTTAATTTAATAATGGGGTTACTCTTCTGGAATTTGAACATTATATTAACTCAGAGTGGCATGAACAAATTTAGATGCCTTCATTTCATGTGTCAAAATAGGTTTTATGAAATAACTTCCAACCCAAACCCATGAAACACATGTTTAGAAAATGAATATTACCACATAGCAGTACTCTTGGTTTCACTTAAAGTGTGTGCATACATATATGAGTCAAATGTCAAAAGACAGAAGGAAGCATTTTCCTTTTCCTATTTGTCATCAAGGATTAATTCATCTTCTGCACCAAGAAATTCCCTGAATCAACTTTATTACATTTCCTGGTCTCATGGTATCAGTGTTATCACCCAGGCATTCTGAACAATGCCTGGTATTTGACTTGTGATTGTACAGGAATTTCCTCCCCATGGCAGTGGTGGAAAAGATCCTTTTTTTCCACCATAACCTGTTCAATGCCCATTATAATCATCCTCTCCAGCCGATGCTATTGGGATTTCTGAAAAACTGCATTCATTGCCAAGTTGAATTTAATATCCCATCTAGTTTGAGACTGAAACTGAGCTTAGAAGCAAACTGGAACTATGACACAGAAGGCCTGGTAATTAGACAAAGATGACTTTTGTTACCTAAGTGAATGATATACTCCCAGAACTGGACAGGGACAGTGCACCCCTGTTACTTATGTTGGACCTCTCAGTGGCTTTTGATGCCATTGATCATAGTATCCTTCCAGGCTGACTCTGGGACAGAACTATGGCCATTCCCACCCTATACTGTTATAGTGCTATTATTCCACTTTCAACATCCTGTGGATTTCTGGGGTTTGCAGTTTACTGAGGCCAAAGAGCTCTCTGGCTGAGAATTCCAAATGCCTCTCCCTAAACTACAACTCCCCAGGATTCCATAGGATGTTGAAAGTGGAATAACAGCACTATAATAGTGTAGTACAGAAAAGGTCTTTGAGACTTTGTTTTATAGTGGTACTATTTTTTCTTCTTGGAAAGATGAACAGAGGGGTTGAGGTGAAATATTCCTGTTTGACATCTTGCATTTTTCACTGTGGAAGCAAGGTTCTATTTCTCCCCCATACTATTTAACATATACATGAAATTGGGCAGAGGTCATCTGATGTTTTGGGGATACATTTTCTCCAGTATTCAGATGATAACTGTCCTCTTTTCCACCTAAACCCAAACAATGAGTTTTGGTTTTAAAGTAGTGTTTGCTGTCATGAACAGTTTGAACAGTCAGCTAAAAGGATGATCAGGGAATAGCAAATCCTCTTGTGCTGGATGGATTACATTGCTCCACACACACAGGAAGAAGTAGGTTTGCAGTTTGCTGTGTATTCCTGTGCTTCAGTCCAGAGCCTGGACATGAAGGCTTCTACAGTAGCTAGGACTACATTTTCACTGTTAGTGCGGTCAACTGTGCCATACCTGTGGGTGTCTGACCACAATGATACACACCTTGATTACATTCCATTTCTATAATGGACTCTATATGGGTTTGGCTTTGGAAAGTGTTCAGAGACTTCAACTGGACCAAGCAATGAAGCCAAACTGTTGACTTGAGGCTGGTTACAGGCACTACATAATTTCTTTGTTACACCAGATGCACTAGCTACCAGTCTACTTCTGAACACAATTCAAATTTATGGTCATGGCTTACACAGCCATATGGCTTGGGGCCAGTTTACCTGAAGGATTATATTTTCTCATATGAGCCTGCCAAGGCTCTGAGATCTTTGAGAGTCAACCGCTATTGTGTATATGTGTATATGAAGTATGAGGGAAACATCATTTTGTCCTTGACCTGGGTACACTGATCATGGGGCTGCTGTTGGAAGCACAGACGAGGCCAATTAAAAGCTGTTTCAACTGACTGTATTTTTAAGGCCTGCCGTGGAGAAAACATTGATCATGGCATATACCTCCAGACAGACAGTAGTGAACCACAGGTTGACTGTTTCTCACATTATCTCTCCATCCCTGAAAATACTGCAGTCATGTTTTCATGTAGTCCAGGTATGTACAGTAACAACTTGACACTATTTATACAAAAGACATTGCACCAAGTATGCCCAAGTCAGTTTGCATGGTACTACTGCTTAAGAACTGGAAGACTTTTTTTTATTTGCAGCTTGGAATAATTATTATTGTTAAACTAAAAGAAGAAAAGCCAAATGGAATTTTTTTACTCAGTTGTGTTTGGCAGAAGGAATGATGTCTACTAAATCCCCAACCTTAAGGCCTTTGCAAGTAAAAAAAAAAATCCCTACCTTTTTAGTTGACCAAATATATGTTTGTTGCACAGTCACACTGGACGCAACTCTGGTTAAACTCTGGTTAATCATGTGTATGTTGTTATACAGTTGTTGCAATTATTCACTCCACCCCCACACAAGGTCTACATGTCAGCTGCTAGAGTGGGAGATGCCCAGGCATTTTAGCAAGAGAAACAGAAAGATGATGTTATCCTCTTGAAACTCTTGAGAGAACATTATCCAAGTTCAGGAAAAGATATCTTTGTGCTTTCAGCTGCAGAAACATAGCTAGATGCTGCCTGGGTACACCACACACTAAATGGCCATGGGGAGAACTCTAGCAGCTGACAGGCTGGTTGTGGGTGAGGAGCACTTGCAGAGGCACATTTGGTGAAGTTTTATGCTCAAGTAGGTTGGTATAGGATTTTGGCAACTGTGTAGCGATGGAACTGTATGCATGCTCATGTTCATGTGTGTGTAAATGCATGCTATGGCTGTGAGAGTAATCCATCAATGGCCAGCTTCCACAGATCAGGCACCCTCTGCTTTATAGTTTTATTGGTCATTGAGGATAGTAATTACACCTGATTTACCAGCAAGTGTATTTTTGAGAGAAAGCATCATTTTCACCTGAGTCCTTGACATAATTTACTGTGTAGGACTACAAAGCTAAAATTTTCCAGTCATTCTAGAGTCTAGATTGCAGCTTGGTAGCTGCAGAAAACTCTGTTTCTAGGGCTGGCCCTACCATCAGGCAGAGTGAAGCAGCCATCACAGGCACCTCAGATTTGGAGTGTTATGGAAAGGCAGCAAACTGTTAGCGATTTATTTACATATTTAATTTAAATAATTGCATTTATTTAACTAAAATGCATGTTATAATTTATATATATTTACATAATTTAAATAATTTGATTTGCATAATTTGATTTAATTTCAATAATCTGATTTAGTTTAAATTAATTCTTACTGAATTCTATTTTTCAATGCCAAGGATGGGGAAAAGGTACTTCTAGGATTTTGTGTCTTATGTGCCAAAATAACCTGACTGGCTTTAAGTTTGGTGGCAGCTTGATGTAAGCTATTGATTGGGGTGCTCTCTGTGCCCCACCTCAGGCAGCCTAGTATCTTAAGTCAGCCTTGTGCAACTAGCAGACACCGTCTCAATGAAAAACAGTAATGACATTAATGTTCCTCTCACAACATTTTCAGACTATGCTTCCTTCATCAACCGATGGGAATCAATGTTCCTCAAAGCCTTACTAGAGTTGCTGGAAGGGAAGGGACGTCATCTTGAAGTTGCTCGTTTGATGACTCGAATTAGCTGGAGAGTTGCCTTCCATTTTGAAGCAAGAGGAGAACATGCTGGTGGAAAGAAATGCCCTGCTTTGTCACCAACATGGTGGAAGAGGTTTACCCTTTCTCCTCATCAAAAGACAGGCCTCAGGCCACAGGTGATGTCAGGAACAGATTCACTCTTACACGGATCAAAATTTAATAGAAGATTTATTGTAACATAGTAAGGGATGCTGTCTTCAACGTTAAAGCTCGAGAATGGCGTTTCCCCCCACCTTACACTTTAACAGACAGTTTCTCCTAAGATAGTTGTAAAAGAACGAACGTCATCATGCCAAATGGTTCCTTTGAAATTCCAGCCAGAAGGAATGGTTGGCGCCTGGGAATAGCTAACAGCCTACTATCACTATTTCCTCAGTCTACTGCTATCCTAAAACAATAAAACATGGAGGACTCCCGACATCCTGCCCCACTTTTTTAAAAAAATATATACATAAAGATACACAAAATATAGAAAATATCACGGAACAGTAGAAAGACAAGAAAACTAAATAGTAATATGAATGCAGTAGCAAGTCAGTCGGGGCGTTGAGGAACATCAGCCGGCGAAGAAGTCAGCGAAGGTGCCCTCTTCAGCAAACTGGAATGAAAAACAGGATGAATAGCCTTGAGGGAAGAAGGGAGATCTAGTTCAAAAGAGACATCATTAATAGCCCTTTTCACAGGAAAAGGTCCGAGAAAACGAGGGGAAGTTTTTTAGACGGAGAAGGAGAGGAAATGTTCTTAGAAGAAAGGAAAACCAAATCCCCGGGCTGGTAAAGGGGATTAGGCTGCCGTTTACGGTCAGCGAAACGTTTGGGGGAAGCTTTAGCGGATGCTATAGCATCTGAGACGGATTGCCAAATGCCAGAAAATTTAGAGACCCAAGCAGAAACAGAAGGAGGAGCGGAGGAAGAGAGGGAGAGGGGGGGAAAGGAGAAGGAAGGAAGCCGTAAACTATTTCAAAGGGGGGTTTCCCAGAGAGGTATGAACCGCAGAATTGATGGCAAACTCAGCGAACGGAAGGAGCGGAGCCCAATCATTCTGGTTCTCAGAAACAAAACACCTAAGAAATTGTTCAAGAGATTTGTTAACACGCTCAGATTGGCCATCTGTTTGAGGGTGATAAGCACTGCTGAGTTTCTGAGTGACTCCCAGGGTTTTCAGTAGACAAGTCCAAAACTTGGAAGTGAAAATTGGATCCCTGTCCGAAATGATCACCGAAGGTAGTCCGTGAAGTTTCCATACTGATTAACGAACAGGTCAGCCAGCTGGTCAGCACGGGGTAGTTTCTTTAGAGGCACAAAATGACATTGCTTGGAAAAGTGATCAGTAACAACCCAAATAACATGAAAGCCGTGTGAAGAGGGAAGAGACACGATAAAATCCCATGCGATGACCGACCAGGGCTAGCAGGCGCAGGCAGAGGTTGCAGGAGCCCTTGAGGTTTAGATGTGGGCGACTTAGAAACGTTGCAAGTGGCACACTGCTTAATGTAAGTTTGCACGGAGGGGTTTAATCCAGGCCACCAAAAAAGGCGGCGAATCGCATGCAATGTCTTCAAAAACCCAAAATGTCCAGCGGGTTTGGAATCATGATAACGATGAAGTACCTGCTCGCGGGCAGCAGGGGGAACGAGACCTTGGTGCCAAAAAAGGGGAGATTGTCAACCCATTCTATTTTATCCTTGTTTGCCGGTAGCCAGGAGTCTGCATGCGCTGCATGAATGATAGCATCGCGGAGAGCGGAGTCACAAAGAGAGGAGGCAGAAAGCCTTGTCTTTGCTAATGCACGAGTAGTCACTTGAGAAGCCAGAGAGGAGGCAGGAAACAAGGTATTGGAGTGGGAGGACGTAGCAGGGATTCCGCAAAACAGGGAAAGTCGAGAGAGAGGGTCCGCCAGTTGGTTAGTTCGGCCAGGTTTGAAAACAATTTTAAATCGGAATTTTGGAAAAAATTTCAGCCCATCTCGCCTGCTTAGGGGAGAGTTTCTTAGCAGACTGTAAGGCTTGCAAATTCCTATGATCAGTCCAAACTTCAAAGGGGAGTCGAGCCCCTTCAAGCAAATGACGCCAAGAGGACAGCGCAAAATGGATAGCCTTGGTTCTTTCTCCCAAATAGGCCAATTAGCTTGTTGAGGGGAAAATTTCTTTGAAATGAAAGCACAAGGCCTGAGTGCTCCTGTGGTGTCATGTTGTAAAAGAACGGCTGCCATGGCAAAGTCCGAAGCATCCGTTTGCACAATGAATTGCTTCGTACTGTCGGGAAAAAGGAGTAAGGGCTCAGACGTAAATTTAGATTTCAAATGGTCAAACGCCGATTGACACTCAGGCGACCAACAAAGTCTAGGGCGCCTGGCCCGCAGTGGATCCTTTAGGTTTCCGTAGAAGGTTGGTGAGTGGAAGCGTTATGGCAGCAAAATCCTAATAAAGTTCCGGTAGAAGTTCGCAAAACCAAGAAATTGCTGCAGTTGCTTCACAGTTTTAGGGACGGGCCATTGCAAAATGGAGTTAATCTTCGAAGGGTCCATTTTAAGTGAACAATCTTGAATCCTATATCCCAAGTAATCAAAAGTTTGGGTGTCAAATTGGCATTTAGATAGATTAACCACGAGGTTGTTATCTATAAGCCTTCGTAACACTTCACGAACCAATACACATGAGATTCCATGGAATCTGCGTAAATTAAAATGTCATCCAGATAAATCAGAACCCCCTGATACAACAAGTCATGGAAAATGGTGTTCAAAAACATTTGGAACACAGATGGCCCCGATTGTAAGCCAAAGGGAAGAACCGTCCATTTAAAGTTACCTAGAGGAGTTGCAAAGGTGGTGAGCCACTCAGAGTCCGGGTCCATTCTAATCCTATGAAAGGCCTCTTTAAGATCAAGTTTGGTGAAATATTTTCCTTGAACAAGATGGTCCAAAACAGTCCGTATCAGAGGTATGGGATAACAATTGGAGGAAATAACCTGGTTAATAGCAGAGTAGTTAACTATCAGTCTCGGATCCGCGCTGGGATCTTTTCTTTCGGAAGAAGACAGGACTCGCCGTGGGGGCTGTAGAGGGCTTGATAAAGCCGCGAGCCAAGTTTTTATTTAGGAACTTCTTGAGAGCAAGGAGTTCTTTTTGGCTCATGGATAAATTTTCGGTTTAGGCAGGGTGGCCCCGTCAACTAATTCCAGTTTACAGTCAAAGTCCGTGTGGGGAGGCAATTTGTCAGCCTCCCTTTCGTGGAAAGCCTTTTGGAAGTCTCGGTAGTGTGAAGGAATTTGTTGCAATTCTTCATGGGGAATAGAAAAGTTTTCATCTGAAGAGGACATAGTGCCAGCAGTCCAGTTTATCTGGGGGTTATATTCACGAAGCCAATCGATTCCCAAGACCAATTTGAACTGCATCGCCTTGGGAACTAGAAATCGCATGCTGTAATTGTTTTTGTCCATTTGAAATGAGATGGGCTTAGTGATTTTACTAATTACTCCCCCAGTCATTGAGGTCCCATCCATTTGCGTTAATTTGATGGGGCATTCCAAGGGCTCATAAAGAGTTTTCAATTGTTTGGCCAATTTGGGGTGTAACAAACTTCTGGAGCAGCCAGAGTCAATTAATGCCCTATGTACATGCAAAGTCCCATCGCTGCCACTATTCGAACCGTGGCTAGAAATGGGGAATTTTAGGAGTACTTACAGATGTTCCCGCCGCTTGCCAGTCATCGCAGTCAGGTTTAGAATCTCCATCTATGTCAGATGAGGACGAAGAGGTGGTTTCATCATCGGGATCGGAGTCTCCTGTCGCCGCTGCAGGGTCCTTAGAAGTGCGTCTAAGTGGTTGTTTGGCGGCCGCTGTCTGATGTGTGAATTCTATATCCTTTGGGTCTGCTCGTGCTCCCTTAGTCCCAGTCGGAGCTTGGTTTCCGCGGCAGGTGTTGGCGAGGTGGCCCGGTTTTCCACAGTTAAAGCACATGCCCAAACGGAGACGTTTGTTCCGTTCCTCAGCATTGAGGACGGTGGGACCGCGAGGTTGTCGTTTTGGCACGTCTTGTCTTTGTCGGTTCAGCTGAACAGTCTGGGTTATGCCTTCCATTTCAGTAGCTAGTCTGACCCAACCTAGCAGGGTCTGTGGATTGGCCTGCATTAAGCACCCGTGTAGAATATCAGGATTTAGTCCATCTTTGTATAACTCAATTAGAATTTCATCACTCCACGGGACTTTGGTGGCCAGGTTTCTAAATTCACGGGAATACGTCCCCACATCGTTTCCCGCCTTGTTTCATTCGTTTCAGTTGATATTTGGTGTTTTCCAATAAATGGGGGTCTTCAAGCGTTCCCGAGATGGTTCATGAAGAGCTGCAGATTTTCAGTTTCGGGGGCGCGGGAGTCATATAGGTTCGCTACCCAGTCTGCTGCCAGTCCTTTCATCCTCTGGCTTAGGTATCGAATTCGGGCCGCATCATCCCGAAATAGATGGCCGTGATCAATCATGAAATTGTTTGCCATAGTCAAAAAAAAGGAGAGTTTCTCCCCCTTCCCGTTGAAGGTCGCTTTCAGGTCTCCCACATTTCTGAGTAACAGTGGCGCTGGCGTGTGCCCTGTTGGTTGCTGGGGCGGACCAGGGGTGCCTGCCGCCGAGACAGCCGCTCGTGGTTCTCCTCCTGGTGATCTCCCTGTCTGCGAGGGACGGATGCGCATCTCGCGTAGCATGGTCTTGAGTTCGAGTATCTCCTCATCTTTTTTTTCCAGTTCGGTTTCCATTTTGTTATCTCCTCCAAAAGGGATAGGTCTTTTGCTGATGTATCCCATCTAGCAGCCCTTCTGCGTTGTCTCAACGACGTATGTGGCTTTCTCCCCAGACCCAGGTTTGGCCGCTTGTGAGGGTTTCCATAGCCTCGGTCAGGCGCAATTTTGTCTTGGTATCCAGGGGCACTTCAGTTTCTGTAGCTCCATCAGATTCTGCAGATCCTTGCTCTTCTTCAGTAATCGACTGGTCCATCAATTGGTGCATTTTTTGAAAGGATTCTCGAGCTTTCTGTCAGGAACAGATTCACTCTTACACGGATCAACAAACTTAATAGAAGATTTATTGTAACATAGTAAGGGATGCTGTCTTCAGACGTTAAAGCTCGAGAATGGAACGTTTTCCCCCCACCTTACACTTTAACAGACAGTTTCTCCTAAGATAGTTGTAAAAGAACGAACGTCATCATGCCAAATGGTTCCTTTGAAATTCCAGCCAGAAGGAATGGTTGGCGCCTGGGAATAGCTAACAGCCTACTATCACTATTTCCTCAGTCTACTGCTATCCTAAAACAATAAAACATGGAGGACTCCCGACATCTATCACTCCGTCCTCAACCTCGGACTCAGGGAATGGCAGAATAACAAAATGGATATGGTTAAATCATGTTTCAATATTGGCATAACAATATAAGAAATACATTATTTTCATCAACAGAAATGGCAGCTTACCCCCTCTCTCGCCAGAGAAGGAATAGTGAACAAACACAGGTAATATTTATTTAGGGTGTGCCTTGATCTCACTGGGTTGGATGAAGACTTTCTTAAACCTGACACTTTGTCCTCTCCCAGCTGTGGATCTGAACTTTAATATGAGCTCCTTGGCATGGCAATTTATCTTCTGGTTATATTATTCCACAAAATGCAGTGTAAACAGACAGAATGGACAAAGAATTTATATGATGAGTCAGGACATTTTACATAAAAAAACCAATAGAAATGTACAGTACAATTGAAGAAAACCAGGAACAAAACATGATTTAAACATTATTGGGCAAGAAAGAAAGAAGCAACAGTCACCAAAGTGAACTATCCAGAACTCAGATAAGTTACTTTTTCATACTTTCAACTTCCAAAATATCCCAGCCAGCATATGACTGCAGCATTCTGGGAGTTATAATCCAAAAAGCAGAAAAAAACCTTGTGCTTATTCTTTTTTCCACCTGCTTTCTTCCCTTCTTCTCACTCTGAAGACACTAGAACTGTTATCACTGAGTCTTAAAATAAGGGGGACTATTTGTATGTGCATTCCTGTATGCATTGCTAGGTATAATCCGAGACATAGCAGTAAAGTCTGCAGTCTCCATCTGAGGACTAACTGCAGAGGTCATGGTTACCATTGCAGACTTATTTATTTACTGGACTTCTGTGCTTTTTTCATCCCCTCATTTTTTTAACCCTTAGCCTGACATTCTGGAGAGATCAAAACCTGCACATGTTTTGGTCAGATAAAGATTTGCATAACCGTGGACTGAGGGGGAAGGGCTGTTCCCATGAAGCAACATAGTTGGTTATCTTTGGTTTTCTTGTTGTTGCTGTCCCAATGTCATACTATTGTTCTTATTAATTTATGCATAAGCCACAGTGGGAGGCTCCTTTCATAAATATATAAATAAGACAACAAACTGTAATTCAGAGCAGAGGTCAGCTTCTCCTTCATGGTCAATGATCAGAGTATTTTTCCAGCTATGAAGAAACAGATTCATTACATCTGTACATTTGCATGAAAAAGAAACAATCACACAACTCGTTCTATGCATTATGGGATCCATTTATTAATTATTCTAACTCTAATAGCAATCACTATTGTCCACCTATTTCACATAGTAACAGATGGCAAATTTTACTTACTACAGTCAGCCGTCGGCATTTGTGGGTTTCACTTTCATTTGATTATTTGTGAGTTTCTTCAACCCCTGCTCCACCCACCACCTCAAGTGCTTCTTTTCCTTGCAGCAACTCTGGCCAGGACATTCTGCCCTTTAAAAACCCATCTTCTGCTCCAGTTGTTGCTTGGCCAGCTAAGGACAGCTTGCAGAATGATTTCTCAGCACCACAAACTCTCTTCTGATGCCCCCTCACACCCAAAGAAGGTGAGAGAAAGGAAGTATAGGGCCACCATGCAGGTCCACCCCCTTTCTTTTTCCTTTTCCTGTCCTGGTTTAGACCCAGTTGCCCATTCTCTCTACCATGCCTCAATTTCCTTCCCACAGACACACACACACATTTTGATATTTGCAATTTTTCCACTTTTGCAGGAGTCCTGCACATCTAAACCTAATGAATGTGGAGGACTAGCTGTAAATGATAAGTACTGTAACTATTTGGGATAACCTGAAAGATTGCGCTTTTCAAGTTCCTTGCTATCTGGATTTTATACATTTTGTCACAGAATCATAGAGTTGGAAGAGCCCATGGGGCCATCCAGTCAAAGCACTCCCGACAATTGGCCATCTCACCTCTGTTTAAAAATCTCCAAAGAAGGGGATTCCACCACACTCCAAGGCAGCATATTCCACTGCCAAATAGCTCTGTCCATCAAGAAGTTCTTCCTGAAGTTTAGATGAAATCTCTTTTCCTGTCATTTGAATCCACTGCTCCTATTGCTCCATCGTGTTTCCTTCTGTGTTTTTTAAAACATTTTGTAAATGTATGAAGTTTAATAGAATCATAGAATCTTAGAATCATAGAGTTGGAAGAGACTCAGGGTCCATCCAGTCCACCCCCTGCTATGCGGGAACACACATCAAAGCATTCCAACAGATGGCCATCCAGCCTCTGCTTAAAAACCTCCAATGAAGGAGACTCCATCACACTCCGAGGCAGCATATTCCACTGCCGGATAGCTCTGACTGTCAGGAAATTTTTCCTGAGTTTCAGGTAGAATCTCCTTTCCTGCAGCCTGAATCCATTGCTCTTGTCCTGTCTCTGGAGTAGCAGAAAACAAGCCCGCTCCCTCCTTGACATGACATCCCTTCAAATATTTAAACGTGGCTATCACATCCCCTCTTAACCTTCTCTTCTGCACACTAAACAAACCCAGATCCCTAAGCCATTTCTCATAGGACATGGCTTCCACACCCTTCACCATTTTGGTCTCCCTCCTCTGGACATGTTGCAGCTTGTCGATATCCTTCTTGAATTGAACCACATTGGCTTTCTTGGCTGCCAGATCACACTGTTGACTCACGTTCAGCTTGTGATCTACCAAGACTCCCAGATCCCTTGCACACGTACTCCTATCCAGCCACGCGTCCATCCTATATTTGTGCATTCCATTTTTTCTGCCTAAGTGTAGGACCTTACATTTCTCTCTGCTGAAATTCATTTTGTTAGCTTTGGCCCAGCTCTCCAATCTGTCAAGGTTATTTTGAATTTTGACCCTGTCCTCTTGCGTATTAGCAACCCCTCCCAATTTGGTGTCATCTGCAAATTTGATCTACTCCTTCATCCAATCATTGATGAAGATGTTGAATAGCACTGGGCCCAGGACAGACCCTGTGGCACCTCATTAGTAACTTCTCTCCAGGATGAAAAGCAGCCATTTGGATTCAGTTGGTCAACCAATTACAAATCCACCTAACAGTAGCCCGGTCCAGCCTGCATTTTATTAGCTTCTTTGCAAGAATGTCACGGGGAACTTTGTCAAAGACAAAATGCTATGTCAGCATTCCCTTCATCTATCAAGCTTGTAACCCTTTCATAAAAAGAGATAAGATTAGTCTGGCATGACTTATTTCTGAGAAATCTATGTTGACTTTTAGTGATTATGGCATTGCTTTCTAAGTATTACAAACTGAGTGTTTAATGATCTGCTCTAGGATCTTTCCTGGTATTGATGTCAGGCTGACTGGGCAATAGTTATTTGGGTCCTCTTTTTTCCCTTCTTGAAGATGGGGGTGACATTTGCCTTCCTCCAGTCTGTGACATCTGCTAGTTCTTTAATTATCTTATCAAATTTAAAAAAAGAGTTGGAGTGGAGGCAGGCAGCCATCAGGCTTGCAGGGAGTCCTTTTAAAAAAAAAACTCAGATCCTAAAAGACTGGTGCACTATAGTCTCTATTATGTTGAATTCAAGAGAGAGAGAGAGAGAGAGAGAGAGAGAGAGAGAAAGAAAGAAAGAAAGAAAGAAAGAAAGAAAGAAGGAAAGTAAGTAAGTCTGATGAAGAAAGGGATCTCTAAGAACCAGGAGAAGAGCCCAAAGATGCTGATAAAAGGAAAAAGGAAAAAAAACCAAATGGACCTATTCATGTTGGATAGTTAGCTGATTATTTAGAAAAGAATGAGGGCAATATGATGGTAAAAGTTTTTTTAACCTTAAATTTTAAAGTTTAAATATTTACTACTGCGTAAGAAGTGTAATACAATTATTTCCTACATTACATTCCTACATGTAATACAATTATTTCCTACAATTCGTATATTGTATACGAATATACAATTATCAATATACTAATTTAGAATATAAATTAGTATATTGATAATTGTATATTCATATATTATCGAATGATTAAGATAGAATACAGAATAAGAATGCCGTGTGTTTGTGAATTAAGTAAGTGAAAAATTAAGATGATAACTGATTATAATTGAGTGTTAGATAATTTAGAGGATTATTATTACTTTTTGGTGGCTTATTACTATTTGCTAACTGATTATTGGAACTAATATAGAATAACTTGATAAGTGACTATTGAATAAATTGATAAGATTAAGTTAAAAATGGGAATGAAGGATTTACTGTTTAAGTGTAACTGCTTGACTAATATGAGCTGTTTGCAACAGAGGTAGGAACCAATTTTTAGCTATTTGTAGTTTTTTTGTAGTTATGTGGTAGTTTTTTTCTTTCAGTTATTTTATAGTATTGTCATTTATCTTTTTCTTATTTGTATGTATTTTTAGTTTTTTGTATTGGTTTTATCATTGTTGTATGTTGTATGTTGCATGTTTCTGTTTAATAAAATTTTTTTAAAAAGATAAGCGCAAAAATACGATAAGAATTCAGGAACTCTGAGCCCAGGAATTTGCTTTGCATATCAGAACTAAACAGAGTTTACAGTCCTTCTACAAAGAAAGACACTCCTGATTACTCCAGCCTTCCTTCATTCACCAGAAAAATTTAGGACAAGTGGAGTCTTCTTTGTTGTTCTTCATATTGCCAAATAACTGAGAGTTGGAAATCTTTGTTGATCAGTTCAAAGTTAATCACAGCACTATTAGTAGTGTAAGGTAATTTTCTGTCCTGCTTCTCCACACCCAAGAGCTATAATAGAAATTCTGAATCTATCAGAAAAGAAACACAGACATACAATGTTTGATCCAAAGCATCAACCTCCCCTCAGGCTACTGAGTCTGAGAAAGAGTAAGACAACTTTATTGGTTTCACACAAACCTTATACCTTAATAAGCAGGACTCTAGAACATTCCATAATCAGCTACAGGGCATGTCCAAAACTTACATAACAAGACAGTGTGCTTTTACCAACTGATATTTATTTATTAATTTTAACACAAATTAACATGAACATAAACTGACATTTTTAACATAAACTAAAACTAAAATACAATACCTCTTGTCCTTTGCTGAGCGAAGCCACCTGAAGGGAATGTATTTTTACCATATATCAAAGGAGTCACTGACTGAATAGGGAAACTTATGAAGAAACATAACTTCTGAACAATTTCCAGACCAACCAGGAAAATTCAACAAATGCTTTGCTCAGCAAAGGACAAGAGGGATTCCCTAACTTCTGCAGGAATTTACCACATACCGTGCAGCTGTGGTCAGGTCTACATAGGGACCATAAAACGCAGCATCCAAACACGAATCAAAGAACACGAAAGATACTGCAGACTGATCCAGCCAGAAAAGTCAGCAGTAGCAGAACACACTATAAACCAACTCGGACACAGAATGTTATTTGCAAGCACAGAAATTCTGGACCATTCTAACAACTACCAGGTCAGGCTACACAGAGAGGCCGTTGAAATCCACGAACACTTGGATAATTTTAACAGGAAAGAAGAGACTTGGAAGGTCAACAAAATTTGGCTGCCAGTACTGAAAAACACCAAAATCAAAACACACTTGGGGCTCAGGAAGTCTCCCTCCAGGAACAAGTATTCAATACACACAATAAGACTATTATGCTAATTGATCCCTTCCCTCTGAAGGAGGAGGCTGGCATATATATTCTCCACTTCATTTCCAACTCACCATTCCTCTGAAGATACCAGCCACAGATGCAGGCGAAACGTCAGGAGAAAATACAACCAGAACACAGTCTCAAAGCCCGAAAAACCCACAAGAACCAGTCTGTCAGTTGTTTGGAGATTATGTTTCTTCATCAGTTTCCCTATATGGTCAGTGACCCCTTTGATAAATGGTAAAAACACATTCCCTTTGGTTGGCTGCTTATCTTCACTGCTGTGTTTTTTTCCGGGTCTTGAGGCTCTTCTGATGTCTGAACCATTTCTGATGACATTACAAAATCCACTTTCAAAATCATTTGGATTAAGATACACATCCTGACCAATAACTTTTCACCTTCTTACAAGTCCATCTTGTATAGAAAAAAGAGCCTTCCTTACCTTGACATCCTCAAGATTGATTTGAAACATTCTTAGACATATTTGATAGTTTATTTGGGGTTAAATACCATCTACACATCCTCTTATACATATTTTCTTTTAAATTACTACACGAAGTTAACATTATTTCTTTAGACCACATTTTCCCCCATACATCCACCTGAACATTGTGCCCAAAATTCTGGGCTCATCTTATCATATACTCTTTTACAGGTTCATCTATTGTTTCCAGTTTGAAAAGGTATTTGTACAATTTTTAAATTAAATGGTCATCACCTTTATACAACTTTAAATAAAACTCATTTTTGCCAATATTTTGCCAATATCTATGGTTAGATTTCTTTTATATATAATATTTTTTATATATAATCTATCCTTGATAGATTATATATAAGCAAACCAATTAAGATCTTTGTCTTCCTTAAGAAACATATCACTTGATTTAAATTCCCAAGTGTTGTTTAAAGTACAAAAGATTATTATAAAACAATCGTGTCTGATTTTTGACCCATTCTTTCCTGAAAAAAGGCTTCCTGTGGTGAGGTGGCTAATATTATCTTAGGAAAAAGTCTCTGCATTTATATAAGACTCACAGAAGAGCTTTCTAATACAATGATTTTTAAATTCAGTACATGCCTTAAGTTTGTCATACCAAAGATAACCATGACAAATCTTAAATCATGACCTTAAATCCCAACAGTCTCTCATCTCTAAGCAATATCCATTCCTTCAATCATCCAAAACAACAAACCTCATAATATAATTTAATTAAGATTTCCCAGACCACCCTTTTGTTTAGCATCATGCAATGTTTTAAGTTTCATTCTAGGTTTCCTTGCCTGCCAAACAAATCTCAACATTTTCTTCTGCCGTTGTAAAAAAGGTATTCCATTTCTTATGATAAGAATGATTTGGAAACTGAATGAAAGTCTTGGCAAAAAAATTGTTTTTATTACTATAATTCTCCTTAAAAGATATACATTTTTCTTTCTCAATTTTTCTAAATCTCTTTTTTTAATCAGACCTTTTCATAACTGTTTTGAAACAGTAGCTTATTATTCTTCAAAACTATCAGGTCTGAACAGCCAGGGAGATCTCTGAATCAAGCCAGGGTCAGGACAAATGGGTCTGCTGCAGTTCTCCCTCACTGAGAATGCAGTCCTTTCCTCATTCTTGTCCCCCTTGGTTTCTTCCTTTCAGGACTCTCCCCCTTTAATGCCTTCCCTAAATCTGCCCTTCTCCCAGATGTAAGGATCAGCAGTGATTTATATTTTCAAAGATTGCGGTACTGTCAACATTAAGGTCAAGATAGTATTATTGGTAGCATGTATATTCCAGGATTCAAAATAAGATTCTGGGAGACTGTTACATGGAACACAGAACTTCAAACACTTATTGTAACACTGTTGCTTAAATTTGTTTTGTATCTCAGTGTTCACAAACAGCACACCATTCTTCTCTCTCTCAATTCATTCACTATCTTTCGTACACCCAATTTCTCAGCTCTCTCTCCCACAGAGCTCTTCAAATCTCCAACCTTCCCCAAACACACCACAAATCACACTCCTCTTCAAACACACACCTTTCTTTCCACCAGCCCCTCCCCTGGGCTATCCAAGGTTCCATTTCACCAGCCAATCAGGTTAAACACTCTCAGTTGCCAAGGAGGCTCTGTTGTCAAGACCCCCTCTCATCAGGTTCATCACAATACTTAACTAATAGTTCAAAAGACAGTCACAAACAGCATGAAATGGTGACAGGCACACAAAATAAAGGCACCTTGGATCTTCACAAACTTTTGTTTGAGGCCCACAATCCCCTCTCTGGAGCATCACACCCATGAGGTTCTGTGTGCCCCATTACCACATTCCCAGTTACCATTGTTAATAAACTGTTCTTTCTGTAAAGCATCCGAGGTATGATTTGGATCCAGAAGTACCTGAGGAGACTTAATTTTATGCAAACAGGATACTCAGCAAAACACAAACAAAGTAGATAGCTGAACATAGTAATCTATTACTATTAAGAACAAATTACACTGAGCCCAAATCCCAATATACCCTTCACTCAATTCATATTTGGTAGCCATGATTACAGTCAATCCCATCAGTATGAACTGTCACAGACTGTGAGTTTGTTCTTTGCTTATCCTTATCTATGCTTTTCACACAACAATATTTTTCAGTCAAAGCATGCACACAGCCTTTTGATGCTAGCATAAAATCCAGGTACATACAGTTTTCGAGCATCATTTGTCTGATTTCTTTCACCTTGAACTGAATGAAATCCATCTATAGTTGGATTTGTAACCTCTTCACGCACCTTGGCTAACACTAGTTTCTTTTATGGCAATCGGATACATTATAGAATACTTCTGCTTCAGTAATTTCCCTATAATTTCTTAAACATGTCACAGTTGGGGGTGTAGCACTGGCTCTTATTGAGTATAAGGTAGCTACATAACAAGTACTTCTCCCAACTGGCTTGCAAGACCTGAAAGGTCTTGCTGCCACATATGAAATAATGACAAGCTAAAGCTGAACAATTTTTAGAATGCTGACTACTCATCATTCCATTGTTCACAATACCCTGATATGGAGTGGTTTGATGGCATCAAATTGGGATATCATGTGCTATTAAAGGCATATGACCTGTTTTTCTTTTAACATATAATTGCATTTACTAATACAGGTACTCACAGTGCTACGGCAATTCCAACAGTATCCTCCCATTGAGTGGGCTGTAGTTCTGATGTACCTCAAGTTTGTATACTTGTCTGTACCCAAGCACGGTTTCCTGAGATGACTACCCCCTTTTCATTAGCATTCAAGGGATCCAGAATCACTGGGATTCTCCCTTTTCATTGTTATAATGTTTATTAAAATTTTGGTGTACAGTCAGTCCTCCACATTCACTTTTGCAGATTTGATTATTCACAGATTACTTGCTCTCACCTCTGCTACCTACTCCTTGAGTCCACATAAAAATCAAATTTTAATAGCATTAACCGTTTCTTTGATTTCATACACCCTCCCACAAGAAACTTATTTTATAACAACATCCCTTACAATAGGGCAAACACGAACATCAAGCCCCAAAATAGTGTCTAGAATCCAGTAAACTCACTCATTATTTAGTTCAAATTTTAGATTTAACATTTGGTTTTTTGCCAAATCTTTGCACAAACTGAAATGACTCATCAATCTGAGGAGGAAACCTCCTTCCATAAAACACCCTGTTACCCATCTCCTTTCTCCCCTTCCCACGATTTAGCTGAAACAAAATTTCTGATGTTTTTCCAAAATTTGTCACCACTAAAGCTATTCTCTCCCATGTTTTCATTGCAAATCTCAGTATTCCTCCTTCCATCATCTTGAATGTCTCTCAGGAAAAAGATCCAAGTTCTTGTCTCCTTTTTCACCTCTCCAGTGTTAACTCTCTCTTGATTATTTTCAGTAAATCTAGTATTCTCCAGATCCTCTGGAATCACTTCTGATCCAAAATTACACCATGCAAAATTTCCAGTCCAACTTCCAATATATCCTCTTCATCTGATTATCCGAATTCCACGTCATCAAATAATCTAAAGCTCTTAATTTCATTTTTTTTTCAGCGATTGCAGCGCCTCCGGAATCTCATAACAAATCACTGGATCATCATCTTCTAGGGGTTGAATCATTCTCATTCTTCTATTGAGCAAAAACTTGGCAAAATAGGATTAACAACTGTGTCTCCACATTGACTCCTTGGCTACAGTGTTGCAACAACACACCCTAGCAAGTTACTTTCTCGTTATTCCAATTGCTCTCAATGAGGTGCCTCCCCCAGACAAAACAAAACCTCATGTCATAACAAGCCAATCTTTTTCCTTAGTCCATTTTTGCCTGCAGAGCACTTTAAAAACTCAGCCTTCCAACTTGAAAAAGAAACACCTTTCCAGCCTTCAGTATTATTAAATCCTTAAACTAATTAAAAAAGATTTTTAAGTTGCACTCTTATTAAACTTCACGCTTTCCAAATAAAGTAGGACCCCCGTATCCATGGGGAATTGGTTCCAGCCCCCCCCCGTGGATACTAAAATCCGCAGATAGTACCGAATGCCCTCTCCTGCTGCCCGCCCCAGGCCTGATCACAGCGGTGGCAGGTGAGCAAACAGCAGGGAGCCTGGGATCCCGTGCTGCCCACTGTTTTCCCACTGGCTGCCACTGCGATCGGGCCGGGGCCAGTGGCAGAAGGTGGGAAAAACAGCAAGGAGCATGTTCTCATACTGCTTGCTGTTTTCTTGCCAGCCGTCACGATTGAGCCATGGCTGGCGGCTGGAGGTGGGGAAACAACAAGAAGTGTGATCCTGCAATCCCCACTGTTTTCCCACCTCCAGCCACTGGCCCTGGGCCCAATCACAGTGGTGGCCAGCAGGAAAACAGCAGAGATTGTGTGATCATGCTCCTTGTTGTTTTCCCACCTCCAGCTGCCAGCCCTGGCCTGATCGCAGTGGCAGCCAGCAGGAAAACAGCGGGGAGTGTGGAATCACGCTCCTCACCACCTCCTGCCATCCGCCCTGGGTCAATCCTGGCCAACCACAGATAACTGAATCCACGGATCATGAATCCACGGATACAGGGGTCCTACTGTAACACCTTAAATCTTAAAAATAAGAGTTCTCTATTGGTACAGAGAGTAGGAAACACACAGAGGTGATGAACTCATTGCTGAATCAAAGTTCTCTTATAGTTCCAAGAATTCCAAGATATTATATCAAAGTATTTAAGAAAATGAGATGCAGTCTTAGTGTCCTTAGTGTTAAATGCTCACATACAATGGCTTGAGCTTGTCAGAATTTTCCCTTGCTTGGATTTGACTCCAAAGGTTCCCGCAAGCACAGTGACGATCTTGAATCTGTCTTGGGTGATCTCTTTGCTCTCCTCTTGTCTGGAGAGAGATTAATCACCAGCTAGAGTTTGCCTCTGAGCAAATTCACTGCTTTAGCTTTTCCTGAGCTTTCCATGAAGGGTTCTCAACCCACTATGATCTCAACCTAGAAGCCTAGGAATTCCTCTTTAGAATAAATGGGAACATATACACACAACCAACAATTAGTTGAATTCCACACTCTGATGACTTCAATCAAGACAGGTGCCCACTGCTTTTCAGTCTGTTGTTCAATGATCCACTATTTCTTTTTTAAGAAATGTTTTATTAAGTTTTAAGAAAATAACAACAAAAGCAAAAAGAATGAACAATATTATCTATAACAAAAATTACAAACTATTTTCCAATGAAAAAGAGAAAGAAACAAAGAAGAAAAATACATTCAATTTGTTTATCTATAGTTAAATACAACAACTGAATCTCAATCTCACTGATTTCTGCGGCAGCAGTACTTCTTTCTCTCATCACTAAATTACTAATAGTGAAATCCAACAACATTCAGGTCATTTTTATCATTCCTCAAAAGCTCCATAAGGAGTTTCTACCCTTCAAGGAGTCTTTCTAAAGATCCATCTTGAATTAAGGCAGTCAGTTTGTCCATTTCAGTTGAGTCCATCATCCAAAAAGAAAAAAAAAATCAAGTTTCATTTGTAGATTTCTTTTCAAAATCCTCTGCAACAATGTATGTATTTATATCCAAAAAAAAAAAAAAAAAAGCTTTCTCACAAATCTACTGAGCAAAGTGAAAAAATCCATTCTTATTATTCAGACTTCCTACATATATTAACATCTTTATACATCTTTATACAGACTTTCTCAGGGATCATATACCAACAATACACCATTTTATAAAAACTCTCTTTGATATCATAACATAAACTTTAAATCTTTTGTCACGTGTTCCCATTGTTACATCTGTATATTACACCCCAAAATTTTAGCTCATTCCTTTTTGTAAAAACTATATTTTAGCAATAACATATATATCATCCATGTATACCTGTTTTTCAAACTCTAATTTATCTTGTTCATAACCATATTCCTTTTAATCTATTTTAAACCTAACAAACAGCTATATATATGAAAACCCCTGAAATGTAAATTTCTCTAAAGATAATTGGCTTTAAGTGTGGACTTCCGGCACCATGGTGATCTGCTAGGATGCACTTAGCACAGCTGCGAAAGTGCGTCCACCGATCGGGGTCAAGTACCTGCCATTTCCACGAAAGACAGGATGAAGTTGCTTCTTCGGAAAAACAAGCCCAGATAGACTTGCTAGATCTGATTTCCAGCAAGTAGTGTCCGGAGAAAAAGAGAAGATCGTCAGATCACCATCTAAACACTGGTCATGGACATTGCTGAGGAGATCGAGTCAACATTACCCTGCTATGGCCCCTGTTTTAGGGTAACAGCTTGTTTTTTTTAAAGATCTCAAGGTTTTTAAGCTACAAGCAATGATTTCTAAGAAATTAGAGTAAGACAGTCTCCAACTAAATAATCCTGTCTGTACCTTATTGAGCTGGATTTGAGAGAAAGAGCTGAACAACTATAATTAGTTAAATAGAAGACAATCTGATATTTCTTCAATTGCATTGGTAAAGATGGGCTAAAATTAACAACAATTTCAAGCACTATTTTGAAACCTATTGATGTTTCCACCAAACCTATTGGGATAAATTAAATTTTGGACAGTGTTTATATATACTTAATATACATATATATTTGAACTGACTGGACTAATTGGACTTTCCGAACTTATCAGATACAAAATTAGAATTATTAGGTATTATAGAATATGATCAAAAGATTGAACACTTTACTTCAGGAAAGAAGATTTTGAAGAGACGCTGTTGACTCAGCTGATTTGACCTAAAGTGGCATAGTGAAGAGTGGAACATGAGGGTGACCCACATCTCTATAATCGTCTTGCCCACTTTTTCTGGACTAGAAGTAAGAAAGTATCTGGATAAGAAATATTTCTTCTCTTTTCCACTATTGGGAACTTTGGGACTATACCATGCCAACTATATCAACTATAGGAACTATACCATTAAGGATCGTTCCTTCTTGGAACACTAGTCGTGGGTTTGAGTAACTGTTAGGTGGTCCAGGTTAGGACATGCTTTCTTGGACAGATAACTGTGTTAGTTGGGAAACAGTGGGTGAAGAATTTCGTTGGAGAATTTCATTAATACCGCGAATACTGCTCTGATTCACTCTGTCTCATTTTGGATTGGATTATTTGCCCAAGGACTTTTCTTTATTGCACACCATTTCAAATATTGTTTCCAGAATCAGTATTAAGACAGCTAAGTAAATGCAC
The DNA here is from genome assembly GCA_948474755.1 of Ctenosaura bakeri. NCBI lineage: Eukaryota > Metazoa > Chordata > Lepidosauria > Squamata > Iguanidae > Ctenosaura > Ctenosaura bakeri. Next base: position 4,240 of record CAOLHI010004439.1, on the reverse strand, counting down.
CTGCATCTCAAAGTTAAAGATAAGCTGTATCCAAACATATATGATGAAGAAATAAATAAAGCCCAGAGTGAGCTTGGCTAAGAAAATTGGAGCTTATACTACACTCTAGTGGCTAACTGTGATTACTACACTACTCTTTAAAAACTTAAGTTTCTAATTTATATTAGATTCATATTTCTCTTATGTTAAAACAAGTTTGTTAAAAATTTGTCAGTTAAACGTATGTTAAAATACTAATTGATTTGACCATTTAGAAATTAATCATTTAATAGCTATTTGGTGATTTGAGTTTAAAATCTCAACAGCTAAGTGACTTGAATGTAAACTTTTGGTACAAGTATAATTATAAACAAATCAATTTTAAATAGATGTAAGATAAGAAAGTGAAGATAAAAGACCATATAATTTAGATTTTATATTGTAGATAAAGGTAATAAGTGCTGAATTGTTAAAAACTTGAGTAAAGGTTAAAAAGAATTGAAAGTATAAAATTTAAGAATAATTCAATATTATTTATTGTTTTTAAAGCTGTTAGGAATTAAGGACTTGACTGTTTAAACTGACTATTTACTACTTAGTAATTGATTATTGATGATGGATTATTGACTGATTACTGATTATTAATTTTTGCTCTAATTGATTATCTAATTGCCTTGATCAATCAATTGATATCTGCATAGTACTTATCTATTTATTCTACAAATTAATTGAATTAACTGAATGATGTACAAACTGTCTAAGTGAAAGACAAAGATGTACATTAAGTTTACACATTGAATCTACATGGTATTATATGATTTGAACTATCAAGATTTTCCCTCACATATAATTTTCTAAAATCTTAGTAGCAGTAATATAGTGAAAGTTATTAAGTATTATTCAAGCTAATTTAACATCGAGTGTTCGGAGAGATCAAGTATTTTGATATTTATATACTATATATATTACTGTTGACGTTGTTTACTTTATTATTTGATAAATTATAATATTGTGACTTCAAAAAAAGAAGCCATTTCTTTAACTTTCACCGTGTCTGGAAGAACTAGGAAGGCTCTGGCACAATCACAACTTCAGTTTCAATCTCACCGGAGAGGCTCATTAGAACCTCTTAAATCATTAGAGCTTCTGAAACTATCAGAATCTTTAAAATCTTCAGAACAGTCAAAAATAACAGACTTCAGTATGACTTTAATAGAGGAAATGAGAAAAATTGGCTTGGAAATGAGATCAGAAATGAAAGATCTATTAACTGAATTTAAAGAAGTTAAAAAAGAGGTTGAAAGCTTTGGTTCTGAACTGGAATCCATAACTAAAGACTTGAAAAAATTAAACAAAAGAGTAGATGATACACAAGAAAAAACTACCTATCTTGAGAAGAAATCCAAAGACATGGAACATTCAATAGAACAAGAACAAATAAAAAATACCAACATAGAATTAAAATACCGAGATAAATGTATAAAAATTAAAGGAATCGAGGAAATCCCGGACAAAAATTTATATACACGTTTAATACCAGCTTTGGCAGAATTCACTGGATGGCCAACGGATCAAATTGATTCAGAAATTGATAAGACTTTTAGAGTCAACTCCCTGATTGCTAAGAAAAGAAACATGTCAGGTGATACAGTTGTTTACTTTGTTAGAGACCGAGAAAAGGACTTATTTATACAACAGAGCTATATCAATACCTTTAAAGTAGAAGGAAAAGAGGCCAAGGTTTTCATTGTGTAGAAGGTAGACTTTTAATCTCCAAATATATTCTGTTTTTCTAGTTTCCAATGTTAGCAGAATAGCATTATGATCTAAAATTCACTTCCATTTTCTTTATATTTTTATTCAGAGTCTTAGATGTAAGAAACATGTCTATGTGTGACCATGAGCAATGAACATCCAAATAAAAAGTTAATTCTTTCTCATTCTCATATAGATATCTCCAAGTATCATCAATTGATAAGTTATCCATCATCTCAAGAAAAGATTTGGGTAATTTCCCCCAATTTCTTTTAATTTCTTTCTCTTCTGATCAATCTATGTTGGGGTTTATTACTCCATTCCAATCTCCCATCAAAATTAGTTGTTGATAGTCATAGGGAACACTCTTGTTTTCAAAGGGCCATATATGCCAATCAGCAATATTTTAGATTATTGGAACTCAATCCCCACGGCCAAAAATTAGCCTTTTGTATCATTAAATATTTCTTTTGGGTTATAGTTTTCCTGGACATATGGTGTAACGCCTTTTTTCTTCTTGTCAGTAGATGATGAGAAATCTTATCCGAATCTAGGCCTTGGAGACCAAGGCTAAACAAGAACATCAAAATTGCTTTACCATCAACATGAGAAAAGAGTCTCCAAAACATATTGTTTGGGACACAGCCAAAGCAGTAATGATGGGGTTTTTTATTCAACAAAAGATCCAGTTAAAAAGAAAGAACAAAAGATGAAGAGAAGGAAATTTTGGTGGAATCATAGATCATAGACTTGGAAGAGACTCCAGGGGTCATCCAGTCCAACCCCTTGCTATGCAGGAACACACATCAAAGCATTCCCAACAGATGGCCATCCAGCCTCTGTTTGAAAACCTCCAAAGAAGGAGACTCCACCACACTCTGAGGCAGCATAGTCCACTGGCAGTTCTGACCGCCAGGAAGTTCTTCCTGAGGTTCAGGTGGAATCTCCTTTCTTGCAGCTTGAATCCATTGCTCCTTGTCTTAGTCTCTGGAGCAACAGAAAACAAGCCCGCTCCCTCCTCAACATGACATCCCTTCAAATATTAAAACATGACTATCATGTCCCCTCTCAACCTTCTCTTCTGCAGACTAAACATACCCAGCTCCCTAAGCCATTCCTCATAGGGCATGGCTTCCAGACCCTTCACCATTTTGGTTGCCCTCCCCTGGACACGCTCCAGCTTGTCGATATCCTTCTTGAACTGGGGTGCCCAAAACTGGACAAAGTATTCCAAATGAGGCCTAACCAATGCAGAATTGAGTGGTACCATTACCTCCCTCGATCTAGACACCATACTCCTACAGATGCAACCAAGAATCGCGTTGGCCTTCTTGGCTGCCAGATTACACTGCTGACTCATGTTCAGCTTGTGATCAACCAAGACTCCTAGATCCCTTTCACACATACTGCTACCCAGCCACACATTCTCCATCCTATATTTGTGCATTCCATTTTTTCTACCTAAGTGTTGGACCTTACATTTCTCTCTGTTGAAATTCATTTTGTTAGCTTTGGCCTAGCTCTCCAATCTGTCGAGGTCATTTTAAAATTTTATCCTGTCCTCTGAGGTATTAGCAGTCCCTCCCAATTTGGTGTCATCTACAAATTTGATCAGCATGCCCTCTACTCCTTCATCCAAGTCATTGATGAAGATGTTGAATAGCACTGGACCTCAGACAGAACCCTGTGGCACCCACTAGTCACTTCTCTCCAGGATGAAAAGCAGCCATTGGTGTGCACCCTTCGGGTTCAGTTGGTCAACCAATTACAAATCCACCTAACAGTAGCCCAGTCCAGCCTGCATTTTACTAGCTTCTTTGCAAGAATGTCATGGGGGACTTCATCAAAGGCCTTACTGAAGTAAAGATATGCTATGTCTACAGCATTCCCTTCATCTATCAAGCCTGTTACCCTTTCATAAAAAGAGATAAGATCAGTCTGGCATGACTTATTTCTGAGAAATCTATGTTGACTTTTAGTGATTATGGCATTGCTTTCTAAGTATTACAAACTGAGTGTTTGATGATCTGCTCTAGGATCTTTCCTGGTATTCATGTCAGGCTGACTGGGTGGTAGTTATTTGGGTCTTCTTTTTTCCCTTCTTGAAGAGGGGGGTGACATTTGCCCTCCTCCAGTCTGCTGGGACTTCTACTGTTCTCCAAGAGTTCTCAAAGATTATTGCAAGTGGTTCAGAAATGACTGTCAGTTCTTTTAATATCCTTGGATGTAATTCATCTGGAGATCAAGAAAAAAGAACAACTTCAACTGAATCCAAAAAATAGTAAAATTCTCACAGAAATATAAGTATGACAAAAACAACTAGATATGTAAACATAGGAAGTGGAGAGAAAGCTTAAATTTTTGAAGAAAAGACACTTTGAGAATGCCAATAAACGCAGTAAATGACTCTCTCTAAGACTGAAAAAAGAAAAATGATTGATCTCTGGAATTAAAGATGGGGAAATCATCCATCGACAGCAAAATAAGATCAAAGAAATATTCACTC